>JACEEZ010006399.1:745000-752500 GCA_016584305.1 Chionoecetes opilio | reverse complement strand
GAGAAGAACTGGTACGAAAAAATTTGGCCTCGTTTAGTCACAAGTCAGTGTGTTAAGTAAGAAAAATGTCTCTAATGGAAGACTAAAGGGAAAAAATGTGTGAGGAAAAATTAATGGAGTTGTTGTTGATGATGATGATGATGATGATGGTGCCGTGCATGGAGAAAGCTACTACATGATTCTCTCTCTCTCTCTCTCTCTCTCTCTCTCTCTCTCTCTCTCTCTTCACTCTCTCTCTCTCTCTCTCTCTCACTCTCTCTCTCTCGCTCTCTCTCTCTCTCTCTCTCACTCTCTCTTTGTCGACGAGGAGAAACGAGACGTTTTTGTAATTTCGTGAAAAAGTTGCAAAAATACGAAAGGAAAAGAAACGGTAAAAAAAATATGAAGCAAAAAATAAATAGGGGATGCAAGAAAAGAAAAGGAAGAGGGAGGAAGAGGAGGAAGAGGAAGAGGAAGAGGAAGAGGAAGAGGAGGTAAAGGAGGAGGATACATGGAAGAGAGTATATCAAGTTGGAAGAGTAATATATGGCGTAACATTATCGCTAATATAATCCTCTTAACGTTGTTTATCTATATAATTCTGTTCCCGCGCGGTGTGTGTGTGTGTGTGTGTGTGTGTGTGTGTGTGTGTGTACGTAGGTGGGTGGAGAGAGCGAGAGAGAAAGAAAGAAAGAGAGAGAGAGAGAGAGAGAGAGAGAGAGAGAGAGAGAGAGAGAGAGAGAGAGAGAGAGAGAGAGAGAGAGAAGAGAGAGAGAGAGAGAGAGAGGGGAGAGAATGCATCGACTGCCATTCATGATGAGAAAAATACATGTGACAGGTGAATATTCTCTCTCTCTCTCTCTCTCTCTCTCTCTCTCTCTCTCTCTCTCTCTCTCTCTCTCTGTGTGTGTCTCTTTATCTCTATCTCTTTTCCCTGACAATACACTGAAAGGACACCCGGTCAATGATAAAATAACAATAACATTTATGATATTTTTTTTCTCTCGTCAGGTTACATTTCCCTTAATAGTTTATTCCCGGATACATTTCTAAATTAGGTGGAAAAAAAGACATGGGTGGTGAGTGCCCCTAATGTACATATATTGAATTACCGTGTCATTTATCTTTGTTCTTTGTGGTAGAGGAGGTGGGGAGGACGGGAGAGAGGGAGAGGGAGGGAGGGAGGAACAATAGAAGAGAAGAAAACATTATCTCTCTCTCTCTCTCTCTCTCTCTCTCTGTGTTAAATCATCCCGTAGGAGTGGCAACTAATAACATATATTTAACAAAAGAAGCGAAGAAGGAGGAGGAAGAGGAGGAGGAGGAGGAGGAGGAGGAGGAGGAGGAGGAAGGAGACGACGACAAGAGGAGGTATAACAAGAACAATGAGGAAACAGTGAAGACAAATGGCGTATAGAGGAGGACAGAGGGAAGAGGGAGAAAGGGAAGAGAAACACGAGAAGGAGGAAGAGGAAGAGGAAGAGGAGGAGGCGCGACAATTCCCATGCCTCACGCTTAATGGTTACACACAGCCACAAACTCACTAATGATATGCAATTAGTAAGGCAAGGCAAGGCAGGCTGTCCCAAACCCGACGAAAGTTACTCCAAATCCCTTGATGAAAACCTTCCGTCAACCTCGCCGATTCCGAATTTAAGAACCATAATCTGCGTGAATTACAAACTATTACTTCTAGTCTTCTACTACTACTACTACTACTACTACTACTACTACTACTGCTACTCTTACTACTACTACTCTTACTACTCTTACAACTACTCTTTCTCATTCTGCTTAACTTTATGTACAAATTATCTTTAAATACCAAGCCCTCTGTTCCTCTCTCTCTCTCTCTCTCTCTCTCTCTCTCTCTCTCTCTCTCTCTCTCTCTCTGTAATACAAATAGGTACAATACATTTTCACCATTTATGTCAACCTTCTCATTTAGTTGTGGTGTTGAGAAATGTAAAGTGGAGGAGGAGGAGGAGGAGGAGGAGGAGGAGGAGGAGGAGGAGGAGGAGGATTTACATAGGATTACATAGGAATAACAGACACCAGGAGACCTATTGGTCCATAACGAGGGTATCTGCTGCACTACATACTAGTAACTATCAACTACTTGTAAGAAAACAGTTGGCAAATGATACCATGTCCCTAAAGAGGATAGGAACATGGAAGTTTCATAGTGCAGAATGATAGGATATGAAAAATACTAACTACAACTACCACTACCACTACAACTAATCGATACGGGAGACTAGATATGAATTCGTACTATCAATACCCATTTACTTTACAGTGCGCGTCAAGTCTGTTTTTAAATGTAGTTATTGTGTTGGCTACGACAACATTTGCTGGTAACTTGTTCCATCGATCAGGAGGAGGAGGAGGAGGAGGAGGAGGAATTAAGATAAAAGGATGATGGCTTAAAAACGGAGTAAGCGCAAAATGTCTAACGAAGGAATGAGAGAGAGAGAGAGAGAGAGAGGAGAGAGAGAGAGAGAGAGAGAGAGAGAGAGAGAGAGAGAGAGAGAGAGAGAGAGAAGAGAGAGAGAGAGAGAGAGAGAGAGAGAGAGAGAGAACAAAAATGGGAGTACGAGTATATAAAGAGATGAAATAAAAACTAAAGCAAACTCATTAACGATAGATGGGTAATTAACTGGGTAATTACAAAATCGATGAGTAATTAGCAAAGGAAATAATGACAGAGGAAAGAGAGAAAAATATCAGACTATAAACGTTGAAAAAAATATACAAGTGGAAGTTAATCAATGAGCTGAGAGAGAGAGAGAGAGAGAGAGGAGAGAGAGAGAAGAGGAGAGAAGAGAGAGAGAGAGAGAGAGAGGAGAGACGAAGAGAGAGAGAGAGAAAGAGAGAAGAGGAAGAGAGAGAGAAGAACAAAGGAGAGAAAAGAGAGAGAGAGAGAGAGAGAGAGAGGAGAGAAGAGAGAGAGAGGAGAGAGAGAGAGAGAGAGACGAGAGAGAGGAGGAGAGAGAGAGAGAGAGAGAGAGAGAGAGAGAGAGAGAGAATGAGAGAAAGAGAGAAAGAGAGAGGTAGAGTGAGAGGGAGATAGAGAGAAAGAGATATAGAGGGGGAGAGATAGAAAGATAAAGGGGGAGAAAGATAGAGAGGGAGAAAGAGAGAGAAAGAGAGAGAGAGAGAGGGAGAAAGAGAGAGAGAGGGGGAGAGATAGAAAGATAAAGGGGGAGAAAGATAGAGAGAGAGAGAGAGAGAGAGGAGAGAAGAGAGAGAGAGAGAAGAGAAAGAGAGAGGAGAGAGAGAGAGAGAGAAATAAAAAAAAACTAAAAATGACGATCCCTTAGGACTCGCAATAGGATTTAGAGCATTTGTTTTATTTCCCAAGAGATGAACTAAATCCACTTTCACACAGCGGCAAACAAGTGTATTATCTCTCTCTCTCTCTCTCTCTCTCTCTCTCTCTCTCTCTCTCTCTCTCTCTCTCTCTCTCTCTCTTTCCTATTTAATTCAAGGTTATAATTTCTTACTTCATTAACTATCTTTAATTTTCCTCTCTCACTCCCACACTCACTTTTTCTCTCTCTTCTTAACCTCTCGTATATCTACATTCCTTCTCTCCATTTATTCTCTCCTTTCCTCTCTCGTCTTCTCACCTCCCTCATTCCTTATCTCCTTTCCTTTCCATTTCCTATAACCTTCCTCTTGTAATCCTCCTCCTCTTCCTTCTCCTTTTCTCCCAATATCCTCTCCACACAATCTTCCTCTTCTTCCATACAATCCCTTTCCTCTCCTCAAGATTATCTCTCATCCCTCTTTCCTGACCCTCCCCCTCCTCTTTGCCTCTCCATTCAGCAACTTCTCTTGGACATTCAGACATACATACATACATACAGACAGACAGACGAGGAAACCACTATAAAAATGGGACACAGATTTACATACACGCCTTTCAACCCTGGTCTAGGATCTACCCAGGACCTGAAGTAATCATTCTTCTCTCTCTCTCTCTCTCTCTCTCTCTCTCTCTCTCTCTCTCTCTCTCTCTCTCTCTCTCTCTCTCTCTCTCTCTCTCTCTCTCATTATTGTCATTTTTACCATTATTACTATTATCTTTATTTTGATTATTATCACTATTTGTCATCGTTATTATTGTTGATTCTTATTATTATTTTTACTATATATATATTTTTTTCTCATATTATTAACATTATTAGCGTTTTTTAAATTTTTTATTACTATTACTATTACTATTCCCAGTAACAATATTATGGTTATTGTTATAATCACTTATCTGACTTGAAATTATTAGGTATGTCAATATATTTCAATAGTCCACCTTAGTCCACGAAAGACAACGAAATTATCATAGCATGAGGTCCATAAGAGAGCTTCGGCTTAATGGACCGTGGCTTATATGACTGTATGATTGATTATGAACACTATTGTATTACACCAAGCCAAATAAACTATCAAGTATCAAAGTATCAATACTCTCTCTCTCCTCTCTCTCTCCTCTCTCTCTCTCTAGGCGTTAAGCTAAATACAATCTGCAATTCTATGATATCCGTATGTGTTAAGGGAAAAGAGATAGATAGATAGATAGAGAGAGAGAGAGAGAGAGAGAGAGAGAGAGAGAGAGAGAGAGAGAGAGAGAGAGAGAGAGAGAGAGAGAGAGAGAGAGAGAGAGAGAGAATGAGACAGAGCAGCAGGAAGAAATTAGATGTGACTTAGAGGGAGGGACAGGAAGGAAAGAGGGAGGCGGAGGAAGAGGGAATAAAGGAGGGAGGAAGTTGATGGAGAGAACGTTTTTATGAGTGTTGCCTCGGAGGAAGAAGATGAAAGAGGAGGAGGAGGAGGAGGAGGAGGAGGAGGAGGAGGAGGAGGAGGAGGAGGAGGAGGAGGAGGAGTTAAAGATAGAACGTGCGAGAAAGATCCCAAAGAAAAAACTGAAAAGAATGTAATATTAAAAAGCTGTAAATGAGTGAATTAAGGAAAACAAGGAAGACAATGAAGGAGGACGAGGAAGATAAATAAGATGACGTAGAAAAGACAAAAAAATAATGGTAATTAAGAAAACTCACACAACAAACTGTCTTAAAATAAAGAAAACCTGACTTATATAGTTAGTTTACATAATTATTTTGATATATATATATATACTAACTTTTATCGCATATCATAATTATGTGTCGCAAATGTGATGATGAAAATACCAAAGAGAAGCTTAGAATACATCAAACCTATACATTTAAGTAAGTTTTTTTCTTCTTCAAAGGAGAGAGAGATATCAACAGATGGAAAAAATGAATGAGAGAGAGAGAGAGAGAGAGAGAGAGAGAGAGAGAGAGAGAGAGAGAGAGAGAGAGAGAGAGAGAGACAGAGGCGGGGAAAGAGGAGTTTAGTGTGTGTTGCTTTTTTATTTTTGGTGTTCCTGTTATTTCAAAAACTCATTCCTTTGCGTCTTCTCCTCCTCCTCCTCTTTTTCTCACTGACCGCTCACCACACCCCATCTTCTTCAACGGTCATTAAAATTCACCAAACTGGAGGAACCACCATCGACTTTTCCGAAAACGATCCAATCCTTTTAAGAGAAGGAGAAAAAAAGAAAGAGGGAAAAAAGGGAGAAAGGGAATTGTCTGTGCCGACCTTCCACCTTCAGATCCTTTTTATTGATGGGATGAAAGAGGAGGAAGAGGAAAGAGGAGGTTATGGGAAGAGGGGTAATTAAAGAGTGAAGAGGAGAGGATAAGAGGGAAGGTCATTTAGTGGCTACAGTGATAATTGTGACCGATCACTTGGAACACACTAGTTTGATTCTCTCTCTCTCTCTCTCTCTCTCTCTCTCTCCTCTCTCTCTCTCTCTCCTCTCTCTCTCTTCTCTTTCTGCTCTCTCCTCTCTCTCTCTCTCTTTGGGGCCATCTCTTACCATTCAATTTCGTTCACTATAGGTCTGTTGTCTTGCATCTCCCACAGCACTGCCTCCTTGTCCTCCTTGTCCTCCTCCTCCTCCTCCACACAATATATGAGCAACACGAGGAAGGGGTCAGGTAGCAGCAGGTTCCCAAACAAAAGACGAACGATGGGCTTGTTGATAGAGGCAGTGTTTTAGCCTCCTGGAACTATAACTTACAGTGCACCATCCTTCTATAGGGTATCGGATCGTGTTTAATGGAGGGTTGAGAGAGATAGACGAGGCAGTTTAAGTTAAAGTGTTGAAATATATAAAGGTGAAAAGGATCTTACATTGCTATTGAAACCTATATATTATGTGTTTAGATGCTTTTCTATTTTGTTATTGAAGGTATGAAAGTGATATATATAGAATTCGATGCTGGGGTTTTTTTCCACTGTTAAAATGTGAATATATTTATTAGAGTTTTGTGTGAAATAGAATCCTGCTGACCCATATGAGTTAAAAGGGCAGGAAATCGGATCGACCTTTGTGTGTGTGTGTGTGTGTGTGTGTGTGTGTGTGTGTGTGTGTGTGTGTGTGTGTGTGCGTGTGTGTGTGTGACTGTGTGTGTGTGTTTGTGTGTGTGTGTTTGTGTGTGTGTGTTTGTGTGTGTGTGAATAATGATAATTCTTTTCTTTTTTGAGCGCTTGGATAATGGTGTGTGTGTGTGTGTGTGTGTGTGTGTGTGTGTGTGTGTGTGTGTGTGTGTGTGTGTGTGTGTGTGTGTGTGAGTGTGTGTGTGTGTGTGTGTGTATCTCCGTTGAGCTGCGAAAATTCAATCTATAATAAAAAGCCACACGTTGAATGCTCTTGCCAAATCGCTTTTCAATTTTTGTTCCTCATATATATAGATTTCTCTCTCTCTCTCTCTCTCTCTCTCTCTCTCTCTCTCTCTCTCTCGCTCAATTTCATTTTAGTCTTTTTCATTCAACCTTTCCTCTTTTTTTCATATTTTTCCTATTTTTTCGTTCACTCCTTTTCCATTTTTATATCTTTCCATTCCGATTCGTATTTTGATATATGCACTTTTTCTCTGCTTTCTTTTTTTTCATTCTCGTTTTCATTCTTTTTGTATTATCGTTTTATCATTTTCTTCCATGGCTCCCTGCGTATGGTGGGGAGGGGGAGAGAGGTTTAAGGGGGGAGGGGGTTTGAGGGGGGAGGGGTTTGAGGGGGGAGGGGGTTTAATGGGGGAGGGGGTTTTAAGGGGGGAGGGGGTTCAAGGGGGGGAAGGTGGAATCTGGTGGCTGGCAAAGATGCGGGCAGAATAGTTAAAGTGACAATACTGATATTTAACTTTTTTCATTCCCCCTCCCTCCACCTCTCTCTCTCTCTCTCTCTCTCCTCTCTCTCTCTCTCTCTCTCTCTCTCTCTCTGACGGAATGAATTTGAACACCGAAAAATTCCATGTTATTATTATCATCCTTATCATTATAATTAGTTATTTATGATATTGTTATCATTATAATTTTCCTCGCTCACAATAATGAGGTATATAATTGTTTTTTTCCCGCGGTAATTATTAACCTGTTGTTGCTGTTGTTGTTGTTGTTGTTGCTGTTGTTGTTGTTGTTGTTGTTGTTGTTGCT
>JACEEZ010006399.1:730000-735000 GCA_016584305.1 Chionoecetes opilio | reverse complement strand
TCTCTCTCTCTCTCTTTGTCAGGGGAAGATTCAATACCTCCCACAGTATACATGGCGAGGAGGAGGAGGGGGATTAGGTAGAGGAGGATGAGAAGGAAGGAGGAGATGCAGAGAGGGAGAGGTAAATAAATAAAAATGGAAAAGCAAATACGAAGGGATAGAAGGAAGCAAAGGGCAAAGTTCTTTCTCCTCTGACAAAAGAGTGGGAGAGAGAGAGAGAGAGAGAGAGAGAGAGAGAGAGAGAGAGAGAGAGAGAGAGAGAGAGAGAGAGAGAGAGAGAGAGAGAGAGAGAGAGAGAGAGAGAGAGAGAGAGAGAGAGAGAGAGAGAGAGAGAGAGAGAGAGAGAGAGTGAGAAAAAAAAAAAAATTGTAAATGCTTTCATCCAACACGCTAATAATTTCCTGTCTCATTAGTGGAGCAAGTCATTTGTTCTCTACGTAAGTCAGAGGGTGAGTCAGTTAGTCAGTCAGTCAGTCAAATACAGTAATATCCTCTTCAGAAACTAAACATATTCATCATTCATTGGTGAGGTTGATATCAAGTCACTCGTACTCGTAAGTCAAGTCACCATCTATGTCACTGAGCTAGCCACTAATCCATCTATACAATCATATCACTGCATAGTCAGCCAGCCAGCCATTGAGCCAAACAGCCATACAACAAACTGACCAGCTAGCCAAGACAGACACCCACATAGCCAGTTAGTCAAGCAAGCAAGCAAATAACCTCCAGGCAGCCACCCAAGTTTCACCCTCATTATCATATTCATTAAAGAGCTCCAGGGATACATTTTTTATGGCAACGATGCTCTCAGGTCGCATTATCAAGAATAACTTAGAGTTTAAAGGGTAACCTCCGATCTCTAGCCTTATCCTCCTCCTCCTCCTGCTGCTCCTCCCTTATCCCTCTCCTCCTGCTCCTTCTCCCTCTCCTCCTCCTGCTCCTTCTCCTACGTGCAACAAAGCCACCTTATCTCCTTCTCCTCCTGCTTCTGCTTCCCGGGACTCTCCTTGTTGGCACTTAAACAGACTCACGCATCCCCCACGGGAAGGACGGACGGTAGGAAGAGGAGGAGGAGGAGTATCTTCGTGACCTGAGCTCGTTTGTAACATCCGTCTCCTCCTTTTTTCCCCTCTCCTTCACCTCCTCCTCCTCTTCTTCCTCCTCCTCGTCTTTCCAGAATGTTAAAGATGTAATATGTCTCCTTTAAACCTCTGTAATGAGACATATGTGGCGTAGTTTGTACTTTAAAACATAAACAAAACTAAATCTTTCCAGGTTAGTTTAAAATAAGGAATATCATAAAAAAAATTCTTCATATTATGATATATTTTTTTTAGGGATAACGATGTTGTTGCTTTTATATATTTTCGTCCATATCTCACGTAAAGTTTGGGAATATTTAAACAGCCTGGTAATGATTTCTAGCGTTGATTAATACCCCGGGAACGAAACTTTTTGGGGGAACCCGCCTCTTGGATCGTGAAACTTGGACGCCGTAACGACAGGACTTGGAAAGCACCATTCGCCGAGTTGTGAAATATATATGCAAAGTTGTGAGCACCAAGGCGCACGCGGGAAAGACGAAGAGAAAAGGGAGAAAAAAGGGAGCGAACACCATTGAAATATTTGCTGTGAAATAATAACATCCTAAATCAGTAACGAGAGAGAGAGAGAGAGAGAGAGAGAGAGAGAGAGAGAGAGAGAGAGAGAGAGAGAGAGAGAGAGAGAGAGAGAGAGAGAGAGAGAGAGAGAGAGAGAGAGAGAGAGAGAGATATTGTATGTGGAGAAACAAAAAGATAATTATGCTGTATATTTCAAGAAATAATAAACAATCAAACGGTTGTATTTTTAATAACTACTGGTACGCCTGGAAGATGAAAGGAACGTAGAGGAAAAAACTGTAGGAAATGAAAAAAAGAGAGAAAGGATACGAGACGAAAAAACTAGAAATATAAACCAAAAATAGAACAAATACGAGAATTTATATGACATGAATTCAATACAAAACAATAGAAAGAAAAGGAAAAGAAAAACGGGGGGTGGGGTACAATATGCAATCTATTCTCATGATCCACCACAGCGCGTTTCCGAGCCGCCCGCCAGATGTCACCAGCTCACCAAGGTTCCCATCCCCACCACCAGGCGCCTCGAGTGACTTTATTTCCTCTCTAAACCGCTAGTGGCGTCACCACAATACAATTTCCATTTCCATTCCTGTCGTCAACCCCACCCTCCCCCCTCAAGAACGGTCTTACGATACATTTAATAATTCATTCAACCGCGAGCAAAACATATTCGAATTTCTATTCAAAGGTTCGTTCGACACAGTTGAAGCTTCATTCGCTCACCTTTAAAGACGAGTTCGATTATCTCCCAAGCCTTCCACTCTATGCTTCGAGAGGCCGTTCGAAGCCTCACCCCGGAGTCTCATGATGCAGAGGGAGGGAAGGAGGGAGTGGAGGAGGGGAGGACAGAAGGAGAAAGGAAAGGAGATGAGACCGAAATGGAAACCGGATGCTCCCTTATGTTCCAATATCCCGACGAACCAGGTAGGACTGTGGTCTTTCGTCTTTTCTCTGTGTCAATCATAACTCTCTCTCTCTCTCTCTCTCTCTCTCTCTCTCTCTCTCTCTCTCTCTCTCTCTCTCTCTCTCTCTCTCTCTCTCTCTCTCTCTCTCTCGGGAGCAGCAGGTTAATCAATATATGAATGAAGTTGAATTTCTTTAATCTTGTCGATGATGTTTTGTGTGTAATTTCATGAAACAAAAGAACATAGAGTGTGTTTTGCTATTATCAGATCATTAATTTTCTCACTTATGATCTCCCTCGTCGCTCTATTTGACACAAAGGTGATGAGATTAAGAAAAAAATACACGAGTCATTATTTACAGTCATCATCGGCATTAAATGACGTTATTTTGTGCCGTTAATAACAATTAATGTGGTACTGTGGTGCTGTCAGAGAGAGAGAAGATAATTATGTACACACACGCACGCACACACACACACACAATTTTTATACCAGTGATAAAGAAAAAAAAACATCAAAACTTTCCACAAAAGTACACATACGTACATACAAACACCACACACACAATATTTATCAAATACTGAAAATAAGAATCACGTGAATTACTGAGGCAATAAATCACCACCAACCATTTCCATTTCTCGAATTTCCTGCAACGACGTAAAATACAACGCGAGAGGAAATTATGAAACCTAAAATATTTCACTTCAACGCCTCAACTTGCATTCCCCCAAAACACGTCCCTGGCGACCCCTTCCCCCCCTTCCCGCGCCCCTCCCGTAGATAATGGGAGGAAAATATGGGAGAAAATCGTTGAATCCGATTACTTGGCCCCATTCGCGCCCCCAAAACCTGCCATCAATTAACATAAAAACCCTGTCCAACTTTCCCCCCCCAAAGTCACTAACGCGCAAACCTCATTTGAATATATTAATTCGCCACGAAGAGACTAATCAGCCGTAATATTTCGCGTCAAGAGCAATAAGGTTACTTGAATTGATGCTTCCTATCAAATAATTATAAATAAATAAACAGGTGAATACGTGAGTTGAAACATTGTGTGTTAGATAGGATGAGTGCACATAGCCAAAGAAAATATTGTATTCAACGTATTTATTCCTATACTTCATGTTAGTGTTGTCAATTAATAGTCTAAAGGAATTCTCGATGCAACAATTTTGAGCAGAGGAAGCACGCCCGTGCATGAAGCATTCCAGCTTTTACGAGTAATAATTAATACTGGTCATTGGTATTCTTGCTTTCCATCATGATATCCATTTCAACACAAAGATGTTTTTTCTATTTCAATTGGAAGCTTATATATTTCATCGCGAAATGTTTGTGTGTGTGTGTGTGCGCGCTCGGTGTGTGTGTTCCACCCGCGCCTGGCATATATTCCCTCACCACCTCACATTTCTCCTGACTTTCAACACTCCTGACTTATATCTTGCCTTGCAGCGATTTCAACCTACGCTACACACTATTGCTAATAACACACCCACACACTCTATTACAAGACCATAACATCAAGCAGAGATAGATTATGATGTCAAAGGCGATCTCATCATAACGTAATCGAGGCTAAAATTAGGCTGCGCACATAAATACCCACACCTGTCTATTTCAGTATTTGAGATTATAATGAAGGACATATTTACTGCTAGTCATATAAAACAACAACAATAATAGATACACACACACACACACACATAAACATATACACATAGCAGAAAATGATAAAAACTGACACCCTACCATCCCGGAGAGAGGTAAACAAGCCCTGTCGTCTACTCCTATCCTCAGTAACGGTCATTATTTCCTCATCTTCACCAATACAGACTCTTACCTTGTCCCAACTTATTCCCGGTTGTGTCAGAGAGATGTTCCTCGCTTGCTATCGCCGCGGGAATGATAGGAAACCACGGGATCCTTCGATAAACACGGAAAAATATCACACGAGTGGCTGGTGCTTGGCTGCTTGCTACGACGCTGCCACCTGCAGGCCTCGGGGAGAAACACGCGGGGCGGCTACGGGGTGATCAGCTGATGTGCTTTGCAGGTACGTATATCTTTATTTAACGTTGTTATTTGGTGTTTCCGATATGCATTATACATTTACGCGTTGCAGGTGGCTATTTAGATATATTCTCTCGTTATGTACTCGATTATTTGCTTGATTTTATACACATATACAATTATACTAAATGATCTTGATCTTGATCTTGATGTTACAGGTGGCCTTTTCTTCTATGGCCAGCATAGATGCCTCGAAGACGTTCGGGCCGTAAGTCAATCCCTAAGGTACTTTTCTCGTAGCGCCTCTAAGGGAATGCTCAACATTTTGTCTCACTTGTACGGGAGCCGCCGAGGCTAGAGGTGGTGGTCGGGAGCACCCTTACCTAAGGGAGTGAAATTTGAAGCGGCTAGACGTCAACAAACAATAAATTACAAGTTGTATCACTATACT
>JACEEZ010006399.1:710000-715000 GCA_016584305.1 Chionoecetes opilio | reverse complement strand
ATAGTATAACGTACTAAAACCAAGTGATCAAAGTGTTTACCAGACCCTCCAGACCTTCTTTAACTCGTATAACTTGGATGGTAATGTTGCAGGTGTGTTGCAGTTGTGTTGCGGCTGTGTGTGTGTGTGTGTGTGTGTGTGTGTGTGTGTGTGTGTGTGTGTGTGTGTGTGTGTGTGTGTGTGTGTGTGTGTGTGTCTTGCACGTACGTACTAAGAAAACACCAAGATAACAACAACACATCGCTTATATATCAGGGTTGTGAAAGATATTGATAGTCAGAGATGATGGATGGAGTTTAGTGTACCAGCCAACCTTCCTTCCTACTTTCCTTCTCTCTTTCTTTCTTCTTTCCTTCGCTTCTCCCTACCTGCTTGCCTGCTGTTGTTCTGTCTTCGTGCCTTGTTTTACTGTTTACCTTTTTTGCATTATCAATTTACGATTATTTTCATCAGTTTTAGGAGTTTGTGTGTTTGTATTCGTTTCTTGTATTGTGTTTGTATGTGTGTGGTGTGAAATATGCTCTGTCACACACACACACACACATACACACACACACACACACACACACACGCACACACACACACACACACACACACACACACACACACACACGTGATATATAGACGGACCACCTTTGATATCCAATTAGTAATCCTGGCGACAGACTCACACCACGCTAATTATAATACCAATTTAAACTTTCCTCACACACACACACACACACACACACACACACACACACACACACACACACACACACACACACACACACACACACATTCCTTTTATTCGTAGTTCCATGTACTTTAATACTCGTTCATATTTAATAATCTTTTTCTCTTTCTCTCTCTCTCTCTCTCTCTCTCTCTCTCTCTCTCTCTCTCTCTCTCTTCTCTCTCTCTCTCTCTCTCTCTCTCTCTCTCTCTCTCTCTCTCTCTCTCTCTCTCTCTTCTTTCTTTTACTTCTCCTAATCTTTTACATTATTTTTATCTCTCTACATATGAATTTTTTTTTAACACTCCTATCTTCCTATTACTTCCTATTGATATTCTTTCTTCCATCATACCTCCATATATCTTCTCACCTTCGCCTTTCATCTCATTCTCTTTTTCTTTATTTTCGCTTGAAGCTGAGGACTGACTTGTTCGCTGTTGCCTTCCTCCGAGACAGCTTCGATCTCAGGCTTTGTTGGCTTCGAAGGTGTTGCCTACTAATACTCCCTCCCTTGACTACGGCGTGATTTCCAGCTTCACAAGGCTTCCCCCTTCAACTCCTCGTCTTCCTTCTCCACCTGTCCTAGTTTGTGGCTTCGAGTGTTATTTTGGTGAGTCTGACTTTGGTGATCCGACGTAAGTTTTTAAACCCTTTCCTTAATCCGGTTCTCACATCATCTTAATACTGTTGTGTAAATATCATTATCTTGAGAAAATAATATGAACTGACACCGATCGTTTTGGGTTTACGAGTATGCAGAAAACAGGATTCTTTTTTACCCATCCCTCAATCCATCATCTTAATCCTTTATTTCAAGAAGGCGTTTGAGTGGTTCTACGTAAATCACATACAGGTGGTAGATGATTTTTCTTAGAAAGGTTAGATCGAATCATATTGAATCAAGATGAAGTGTAAATTGTTTCTGGGTATTTGATTTATTTTTCGCTTTGGAGCATCACAAAAGGAAGAAGAGGAGAAGGGGAGGAGTTAGAGTAGACAGCACGATAGTTTGTGGAAAGTTACCAGGGAATTGAAGGGAGAATTGGGAGTGAAGAAATTATTTAAAGATAAAACTGTGGGACCAAAGAGAGAGAGAGAGAGAGAGAGAGAGAGAGAGAGAGAGAGAGAGAGAGAGAGAGAGAGAGAGAGAGAGAGAGAGAGAGAGAGAGAGAGAGAGAGAGAGAGAGAGAGAGAGAGATCTTCATTTTTCTTTACTACGAATATAATAAAGAAAACAATTGAAGAGAAAATAGAAAAGAAAGACAACAACAAGGAAGAAAAATGCATCAATATTCTTCCTCCTACTATTCTTCTTTCTCTTCCTCTTCATAAGTAAAGAGAGAAAGTAGTATGTAAGTAAATAAGAGAAGTAAAGAGGAGAAAAAGAGCACTATAGGGAGGAATGGGAACATCAGGCATGAGGAAGAAGGATAACGTGGTGATAAAATTCGTGTTAAGTTTCAAGAAAGGATTTGGAAGTTTTAAGCACTTCTTCCGACGAGCAGATGGCGGTGGCGGCGGTGACGGCAAATTGTTTCCCTGAATTTATGAGTTTTACTTCGAAACACCTGTAAAACCTGATGTGTGGTAGGGAGGAGGAGGAGGAGGAGGAGGAGGAGGAGGAGGAGGAGGAGGAGGAGGAGGAGGGAGGAGGAGGAGGAGGAGAGGAGGAGGAGGAGGAGGAGGAGGAGAGAGGAGGAGGAGGAGTGAGAAGGAGTAGGAGGAGGAGGAGGAAAGAGGAGGAGTAGGAGAGAAGGAGGAGGAGGGGGATTGGGAGATGGTGAAAATACAGGGAGGTAGAAAAGAAGGAGGAGGAAGAGGAGAGAAAGGATAGGCAGAAAAGTAGGATGATGAGGAGAAAGATCATGACACCAAGGTAGGATGTGGTCACTTTACATATAGATTGGCTGTGGTAGAAGTCATCAAAACCACCATCACCACTTACAACACTCCTAATATCCACTAACACGACTAACAACACCCCTAATATCCATCACCAATGCTAACAAGACCGCTAACATCCAATACCACCACTAACAAAACATCTATCACCACCACTAACGACCCACCTAACATCCAATACTACTACTAACCACACCCTAACATCCACTACCACCACTACTAACAACATTAATATCCATCACCACCACTAACAACACCCATACCGTCTACTTTCTCTCTCTCTCTCTCTCTCCCTAACCAGCACCCGCCCCCCCCCCCCCAACAAACCCCCACGTCCCTACAAGCTTCGTCTGGCAGCTGACTTTTATTGTTTGGAGCGACAGCAGACTTTATCCTGAGACGGAATTGCGCGAAAGTCTTCATGATATTTCTCGCAAGAAGACATCCATAAACCATGTCCTGGCGAAGTTTATTTATCTTCATGTTGTCTACTTTCCATGGTGGGTTATCCCCTTCGCGGCGCCCACACACACGCTGAACAAAAGCTTCCGACGGTGGAGCGGCTCGATTACCAACCCGTTGCCGATCTTCGAGCAGATTCAGGGGCGTCTGTCCGATACGAATACAAAGGAAAAAATCAGAATATAGTAAGGTTTGGCTGTTTAATGTCAAATGAGCCGCAATATGAGTTTTCGTGGTATATGTGTTGCCAGCAAAACATTTTTTCTTATATCATGAGGTTTTGCAATATGATAGAAACGATATAGAAAAAAAAGTAAACCTTCCGCTAGAGAACGGAGAAGAAGCACTACTCCATTAAAAAAGTAATGTCCCAAGAAGCGAAGAAAGAGGCAAGGATATTAAGCGACCGCCGATATACAATGGACGCCAAGAATGTTTTCATCCCTTTCCAATACGAAATAAATTACCAATACTAGACTAACAATAGTGGCCATAGATATAAAAGCACAAACACTATATTTTTTCAGATGTATCCTTTTCTTCCTCCTTCTCTTCCTTGCATCTCGTGAGCGTTCTTTTGGCTGTCAAGAACCAGTGCCAAGTGTTTGTTAGGCGACCGTCCAACAAAAGGTGGAAGATGGAAACACCACCTCATGCAAAACTAAGGGAAGAGATCATCCGACAAACAGTCATTGTGTTTCGGTCCCGAGTTTACATTTAGTTTTCAGACTCAAATATCTACAGATCATGTTTCTGCGCGGCTTAGCGTGCCTGACGTGCATGACGTTCATGGCGGCGGCGCTACTGGGGACGGGGTTCACCTCCGACACCCCGAAACGCACCAGGAGGGGCACCCGTCCAGGGCCCGTCAATCTCACCGAGGCTCTCTGCCCCTCCAAGACTCGTAAGGGAATGTGCACCATGCAATTCGGGAAAAATGGGATTATCAGGTGGGTCACTGAGAAGAAGGTAGATACGATGGTGACTGAGAAGGGATGGAGAATTTCTCTTAAGCCTGACTCGCCCTTTGCAGCATACACCCGCGGAGTGTGCTGCAAAGGTGTCGCGTTCTACATCACACGCCCAAGACGTCAAACCGCCAAGGAAAAACCTGATGAAAAGCCAAAACACCCTCATGAGAAGCTGATAAAGTTAGAGATAAAGCCAGAAAAGCCAGAGATAATAAAGCCAGAAATAAAGCCAGAAAAGCCAGAGATAAAGCTAGAAGAGCCAGAGATAAAGCTAGAAAGCCAGAGATAAAGCCAGAAAAGCCAGAAATAAAGCCAGAGATAAAGCCAGAAAAGCCAGAAAAGCCAGAGATAAAGCCAGAAATAAAGCCAGAAAAGCCAGAGATAAAGCCAGAAAAGCCAGAAATAAAGCCAGAAAAGCCAAAAAAAGCCAGAAAAGCCAGAAAAGCCAGAGAAGTCAGAGAAAAAGCCAGAAAAGCCAGATAAAAAGCCAGAGAAGCTAGATAAAAAGCCAGAGAAGCCAGAGAAGCCAGAGAAGCCAGAAAAGCCAGAAAAGCCAGATAATAAGCCAGAGAAGCCAGAGAAGCCAGAGAAGCCAGAAAAGCCAGATAATAAGCCAGAGAAGCCAGTTATAAAACCAGATGAAGATAAAGGAGTAGAAATTAACTATGAGAAACTTACAGATATAACTAAAAACGTCGAGGAAAGATTAACTATCGGATAAAAGACGCCTATGATAAATTTTAGGCGAGGAGGAGGAGGCTGGCTCTCTCCTCCATGACGCGAAGGTTACGGCACAATAACAAAAACGATGCCAAACATCAACTTACTTATACATTTTTCACGCATTTCTTTCTATCATTAAATTTTCAAGTGTACCTTTAGATTATAATAAGCTACCATTTTTATGTATTTAAATGTATGTATTCTATGTAGCTTCATTCATAGCAATT
>JACEEZ010006399.1:705000-707500 GCA_016584305.1 Chionoecetes opilio | reverse complement strand
CTCTCTTGCAGGTATGGGTCTATTATTCTTTTGCTATCTTTCATCTGATCTCATTTCTTTGTTAGAGTTCTCCCTTATCTTTATCCCAATGACTCTCTCTCTCTCTCTCTCTCTCTCTCTCTCTCTCTCTCTCTCTCTCTCTCTCTCTCTCTCTCTCTCTCTCTCTCTCTCTCTCTCTCTCTCTCTCTCACTGAAACACACCATTACTATCAATCTATTCATACAAAAGTAAAAGAAAATGTACTGATTTGTATCCAATTCAATTCACTTTCCTTTGTATGATAGTCACCTACGAATATTCCTGGTTCTGTGTGGATATACTTTTCTTTGTGTGTTCTTTCTCGTACCAGCCACGTTTCTACATGTGTACGTGTAACATAATCAATAGTATACTTCCTCATAACAACTGCATTTTGATTGGTTTATATCCTAGTAATACAGGATTCGTGTTACATGTTTCATAATCTACTGAAAAAAAATTGAAAACATAGAGGTGGATGAGATTGGTTGATGGGTGGATGGGTGGATACGAGGGTGGGTCGGGGATACATGTTAAATATTTCATAATCCACTGGAAATATAAAAAGCGTAGGAGTGGATGGGATTGGTTGATAAGTGGATGGGTGGATAGGAAGGTGGGTAGGATGGTGGTAAAGTATGGATAGGTGGGTATGGGGTTAATATGAAGGGGAGAGTCAGAAAGGAGGTGGGTAGGATGGTGGTAAAGTATGGATAGGTGGGTATGGGGTTAATATGAAGGGGGTCGGGTCAGAAAGGAGGGTGGGTAGGATGGTGGTAAAGTATGGATACGTGGGTATGGGGTTAATATGAAGGGGAGAGTCAGAAAGGAGGGTGGGTAGGATGGTGGTAAAGTATGGATAGGTGGGTATGGGGTTAATATGAAGGGGAGGGGGGGTTGGCAGAGTACGGATTAAACCCCAGCGAAGAGCAGGTAATTGGTTCTGACACCTGAGAGCGTTCATTAACCCAAATGTCACCTGTGCTGTGGGGAAATCTTCATTGAGTAACGCTAGAGTGAGATGCAGGTGTTGTTGATGTGTGTGTGTGTGTGTGTGTGTGTGTGTGTGTGTGTGTGTGTGTGTGTGTGTGTGTGTGTGTGTGTGTGTGTGTGTGTGCGTGTGTGTGTGTGTGTGTGTGTTGTTTTCTTTCGTTGCTGCTCCTCTCATTGTATTCTTGATGATGATGATGATGACGAGGTATGAAAATGGTACATCCAGAGAGAGAGATAGATAGATAGATAGATAGATAGATAGATAGAGAGTGAGAGCGAGAGAGAAAGAGAGAGAGAGAGAGTGATCATACGAGAGAAAATACGAATAAAATTCCTCATCCATTCACAGAGATTGTAGATACCATGATCTTGTAGATACACTAATTCTACTCCATCCCTTCCCCAATATCTCTCTCTCTCTCTCTCTCTCTCTCTCTCTCTCTCTCTCTCCTCTCTCTCTCTCTCTCTACTCTCTCTCTCTCTCTCTCTCTCTCTCTCTCTCTCTCTCTCTCTCTCTCTCTCTCTCTCTCTCTCTCTCTCTCTCCTTCTTCTTCAGTGCACTTCAGGTTTTATATTAGAAGACGTCTGCCAAATCTCTTTTTCCTCATTTTATATCTTCTTCCTCATCATTTATTCTTCTCTCATTCTCCTTTGTTCCTGTTGTCATATCCTTCTATATTCTTCATAAAATTTCTTCCTTTCTTCACTGCCTTCTGTTCCTCCTCCTCCATCTCTCTTATACGGTTCCATCTTTTCTGAAAATTCTTTCGACTTTGCAAAGAAAAGGAAATGACTTTTGTATTATATTCTCTCTCTCTCTCTCTCTCTCTCTCTCTCTCTCTCTCTCTCTCTCTCTCTCTCTCTCTCTCTCTCTCTCTCTCTCTCTCTCTCTCTCTCTCTCTCTCTCTCTCTCTCTCTCTCTCTCTCTCAAATAGTAAAGACCTTCATTACGAAATATAGTTCGGTGGGGGCTTTCTTTATTTTTGTCTGAAAACGGGGGACCTGAGAGGAACGAGAGGGTACGGAGTATAACCATTAAAAATTCACTTTCCTGAATAAACAAACAACCTAACGAAACACAGCATGAACTAACTGAATAGAGAAAATAGAGAGACAGCGACGCAGTAAAAAATAGACAAAGTATGAAATATATATATAAAACTCATACTAATTTTACTAAGAAAACCATTACAGTATTATGCTTTTTTCTTTTATAAGGGTTTTAATTTATATATATTTTAAAAACTGTTTGTTGTTGTATTTTTTCTATTTTAAGTTCTGAATGCTCAAGAATCTGGTAAGAAGGAAGGAAGGAAGAAAGGAAAGGAGAGATCCAGGTGTCTTATCACGTTGCTTTTTTGATCTCTTATTTCCTCATTCCATCAATCTTCTTTGCACTTCCAACAAACACATTCCTTTTTATCTACTGCCTTTTCTTTTCCTTGCCTTTCCTTTCGCCCTACCATCTCTACATTAACTTCATTTTCT
>JACEEZ010006399.1:695000-702500 GCA_016584305.1 Chionoecetes opilio | reverse complement strand
AGAGAGAGAGAGAGAGAGAGAGAGAGAGAGAGAGAGAGAGAGAGAGATAGAGAGAGAGAGAGAGAGCGCTTAACTATAAAGATCAACACACACACACACACACACACACAAATACACGCACTCATACACACACAGCAAACAACGCCAAACAAAACAAAACAAAGGCCTCAACACAACATACGAGGCAATTTGCATTATGAATATGCGATGCGGTTCATATCACGCCGAACAAAACACGACCAATAGATCCTCGCAGCATCCATCTGAACGCTAACTGGCCTCCCATATATTGACTAGCTTTCAAACATTAGGCACTTCATCACTGGTCCCTGTAACCCTCAACAATGAATACGTGTACATTAGATAACCCGCATTGTATGATGACGTATTATGTACATGTAAGAATACCAGTATACTTTGGGCACATTGAAAATCATTTGCCACCGTGGAAGGCACCCTGGAGCGTCAAGGCAAATGTCCGCAACTAGAGTTTCAACAGACCCATAAACCGTGGGTGGCAGCCGGTTGAGGCCGGATAATGGGTCGCTCTGGATGATGGGGACCACGGATAAGCGGTGCCTTCCATTATGGGGGGCGTCCGGGTGGCTGAGATCACGGATAACTGCAAGGCCGGATAACAGCTTGTGTGTGTGTGTGTGTGTGTGTGTGTGTAACTGCGCCTCAGGATAGCTGCGACCTTGTAACATTTGCTTCAGATAAGTGGTTGTACATGTAGTGCGAATCCGGATAACTGTCTCTGGATAATTGGATGTACGTACGTGTAACTATGTGTCCGAATAACTAGGTTTATGTATAACCGTGAGCTCAGATAAGTACTCTTTACTATCCGGTCATTTCAGTTAACCAGGATTACAGGCAATGCGGAGTACGGTTAATCGGATTTGCCTTTTGACTATGGTTCCCGAATATTGGAAGTACGAATAACGGAGACTAGATTACTGTAGCGCCGATTACCATTGAGTTCGGATAAAGGCAGTAGCAGTTAAGTTTGAGCCGAAATTATTGCAAATTCGGTTGTAGTGAATCCGGTTGATCGGGAATCCGGTTAACCAAATCCGAATTGTATCGATTCTGATTGGTAATGCGACACGCGATGAGGAGGAAATGGGGAAGGAGGGTGTAGGGCAGAAGGGAGAGGGTTAGGAGGGTGTAGGACAGAAGGGAGAGGGTTAGGAGGGTGAGCAAGAGAAGTGAGACACATAGATGAAAAAAATTAAGAAAGAAAGAAAGCAAATAATTAAGGAGGAAACAGGTATAGAGGGGAAGAGAAGTTAAATGAAAGGTAATTTTCTATACAACAATATAAAGCAACTTTTTTTGTAGTATTCTTACTCAGCATTACGTAAATCTTAACCATTTTTGGAATACATGATGAAAAAAACTTTCTTATTTGTATACATATTTTTCTTTTCGACGTCAGAACCTTTACTCTTACTCCACCTTTCCTTCCCTCCCTCCCTGCAACACACGTTATAAAGACATCACCTTTGCTATTTACACATGCATGGAAAATGGGACAGTGTACAACAGACGGTGCTGACTATGTATATTATCATCCTCTGTGGTAATGGTGGATGGGAGGAGTGGAGGGAAGGGAGGGATGGAAGAGAATGGGAGACAGTGAGAAAAAGTGGAGAAATGGGGAAGGGATGGAGGGATGAAAAATTTATTTGCCACCAGAGAGAGAGAGAGAGAGAGAGAGAGAGAGAGAGAGAGAGAGAGAGAGAGAGAGAGAGAGAGAGAGAGAGAAAGAGAGAGAGGTCTCAAGTATCATTTCCTATAATTTCTATATCTGAAATACGAGATGATTGGCGTGGAAGGAAGGGAAGAGAGTGTCAAAAAATAAAGGAGAGGAAGGCAGGAATGAGGGACAAGGCGAGACAAAATGAGGGAACACTGAAAAATCATGAAAAATTTATATCAAATCTATTGTTTCACCGCAACAAATTTCATATTCGAGTCAATTTTCTCTTCCTTCGTCGCTCTCTGCACATTATTTTCTTCTCCCTCGCTTTTTCCGCCTCTCTACGCCCACTTTCTCTTTTCCATGACTTTTCTAAGTCTTGACAACTATTCTTTCTTTTTCAGACATTTTCTTGATTTTCGTGTGTGGCTTTCTACGTAGAGAGGAAGAGGGATTAGTAAGGAGGAGGACGAAGAAAAAGAGGAAGAGTAGGAGGAAGAGGTAGGAAGGGGGCTATGAGAGTAATTTCAAAACACTTACAGACTCAAATGTAACAATATTGGTTCCTTTTATCACTAAAAACAAAACATTTCCACCTATATTGTTCAGAACTCATCTTAACCCCGTTGTAGTGACTCAATAGGGACGCGGGATGAATTTGCCGAACAAACAACACACACGCATGCATAACGATATAATAGAATAATGATGACTCTTAATAGGAGCAGAGGCATGGAATGGGGTATAGGCCTGGGATGGGTAGGTGTGTGTTGTGGGTGATGTATGGGCAAAGAGGGAAACGGGGGTGTGAGGCTATGACGGGTGCATGGAACAGCCACAGGTTATCTCCGTTACATATAAGTCAAAATGCATATCTGACAACTACGTGAAAGCTAGGAATAACAGTTCGATGGGAAAAATATATATAAACATTTCAGTGTGTGAATAACGCCATCAAAAAGCTCAATTAATGAAAAATAAATGAAAGAAAATATGGTTGGGTGTCAACTCGCACTGGTTTAAATGACGGTCTGACATATTACATCATTTTCCTCGAGTCTGGCGAGGGTGGTGGACGCAGGTGCAAGGAATCCCACTCTCCCACATCTAATAGCTACACCGGGGCACTACAAAGGACCAGTTATAAGGCAACCGTACCTCCTGAAGAAGCTGAAGCCTTGTAAGTATGAAAGAAGGGCGAGGGAAGTAATTAAGTGACATCATTGGTAGGGAAGTTGACAGGAGGGAGGGAGGGAGCGCGGTGGCGTGTCTCAAGGTGCCGTCAGGGTAGCGTCAGTCTGTGCGTGTCTGACTGCGTGTTCACAACCACGTTCTTAACTGCGTTCCTAATCGTGCAGCCTTCAGGACACACTTATGAGGTTGTTAATATGATCCTTAATCAATCAAGTATCCTTCCGGTCACACTTAAAAAGCTTCAAAATTCTTAATAGAAGGAAAGCCCATGAGGAAAGTTTCGATATACGTAAATGGAGCGTTTGTCCCTTATCACATGCAGTGTTTTAAGGCAGCTAATCTAATTCCTTGTTCTTATTAGTGGGAGTTCTTACTCTATAGCATTTTCGTTGCAAATTAATAGGTTTTGAGAAATGCAACATACGTATAAGCGCGTGTTTTAGTCTGCCACGACTGGTTATGGAGTGATAAGACACACTGATCCTATCTAGACAATTTTCACGTACCAACTACGAGGTTATGGATGAGACAAATTGCCATGACGCCAAGATAAAACTCAGTGACAGTGGGCGGGATCGAACCCAGGAACGCTGTATGCGAACCCACGCCTCTTAACAACCAAACTACCTCGACGAGCATCTTTATTGCGATGCAATATTCAATCAAACATACCAATACATTGAGATATTGATAACTATTAATGAGAACAGGGAAATGGGGGTGGGAATGGGCCAGGGATGGGTAGGTGTGGTAGTGATGGATAAAGCATAGCCTGGTAATGGGGATGGGTAGGTGTGGGTGTGGGTGGATGAGACCTAAACCAGTCCACGCTTCATTCAGGTCAAAATACATATCTGACAGTTATGTAGACGCTGGGAATAACAATTTGATAGGAAACAAATCATATCTACATATTTCACAGTATGAATAACGCCATGAAAAGGCTGAAAAAGTAAAAATAATAGAAAGAAAATGTGACAATTTAACAACTCGGCCATTGGATACGTCAGTAATTAGTTTGGCTGTTCCATGCTCCAGTCACACCTCCGTCAGATGAGTTTCCGTCAGTCAGGCGAGGAAGCCGAGGGTGGTGGTCGGCCAGGCTAGCCAAGTGTTAATTACAACTCTTACCCACTTTTGTTACACCTCGATATTGGGTAATTAAGGAGACCAGAATAAAGGCTCCTGAACCTCCTGAACGAGCCTGAAGCCTTGTAAGTATAATGTGAGGGCAGGGAAGTTATTTGAAATGATTGTATGTGAAAGAAGAGGTACCAGGCGGAAAGGAGCCTGCCGGGTGGCGCGCGTCTATGCTCGTGCGACGTGCACCTTCATAACCGCGCTCTTAACAGCGTTCTCAATTTCTTAATCGGGGAGCATTTACTACGCTCACTTATATAGTTCTTAATTTAACAACATCCTTAATCGTGCAGCCTTCAGGACACACGCTAATAAGGTCCAAGATATTAGTAGAACTAGGGAACAATTCAACGAGGTTTGGTAGTGGAGGGAGGTGGGGGGACGGATTGCCAAGCTCCTTCATACTGCCTCGCATGTCACGGTGTTACCTTACTAACGCATTGATTAAGCATTTATTATTCACCTTCAATCCCTTCCAAAGTGTTTTCATCCCTTCTAGCCAGCACGTAGGCCTATACATATCCTAAGTAGCGTATAAGAGGAAAGGTTAGAAAGATGTAAAAATGTGCAATAGTTTTTGTTATAGGGCCTATTAGGATATAAATAGTACGCACCCAGACTTAAAATATTTCTGACGGTCAAAATGCAACAAGTTTTCATCTTCGTTATATTGTAAGTCATTTTCCTGCTGTAATTTGCTGATAATCGTACAAACAACCGTGAAAGAAATGCAATGAGGCAAGACGAGGCGCTCATTCTACAGGCTGGAGCGTGTGTGTGACAGCCACCACTTGCCTCGTCTTGCTCGGCGCTGAGTTTCAAGGCGCTGCACTTGTTGACGGCGGGGCTGAAACTTGCTGCATTTTGTGACCCTTAGGCTAGCACCGTATTATTACTATTATTCATATTAATGCTTCGTACTATGATACATATTATATGTCACACATTGTCTAGGGTGTGTGTGGAATGTTTGTGGAGGTAGACCCTTTTCTGTTTTTTTTTTTTACTAGTTACATCACAGCCTAGTACGTTTTTCTCATCTATATTGTAATTTTCAGAGATATTATTTGTGTCAGTATACCGAACTCCATTTTTTGTGTGGGCTGTCAAAC
Source organism: Chionoecetes opilio (assembly GCA_016584305.1). NCBI lineage: Eukaryota > Metazoa > Arthropoda > Malacostraca > Decapoda > Majidae > Chionoecetes > Chionoecetes opilio. Next base: position 697,349 of record JACEEZ010006399.1, on the reverse strand, counting down.
ACTGGAGGAGACACATTGATATGCAAATGCCAGATATTGCCGTGTTTATTTTCTATTATGAATATGTGATTGAGTTACCTTCCTTAATCTATTTCCTATTACAGGTTTATGTTAATGATACAGTTTGCCTTTGTTCGTCAATTGAATAATAAATGTATTAACTTTGTGTGTGTGTGTGTGTGTGTGTGTTATTGGGGGCGTAAACAGACGATTGAGTTATGGAATGGAAAATTCAATTCTCTTGTCGAGTTTTGGACTAATGGTTAGTAAAAATAAACAGCGGCGGTAAATGTAAATGAATTGGAAACTATTTTTGTTATGATGGCCTCTCCTTCCCCTCTCTCTCATCCTTCATCTCCTATTTCTCATCTTCCTCTTCCTCTTCCTCCATCTACTATTTTTCCTCTTCATCCCCCTCATTTTCCCCTACCTCCATCTCCTTATCCTCTTCCTCCTCATTCTCTCCCTCTGCGTCTCCCATTCCTCTTTCTCCATTTTCTCCTCCTGCTCCTCCTCATTCCAATTCCCTGTAGTTGTCTCCGCGTGGTATACATAACCATTCCTCTCCTTGCCTGTCCCCCTTCCCTACCTCCCACCTCCCTAGTCCTCCCTCCCTTCCCCTCCCTGCCTCCCTTCATCCCACCACCCTAGTCCTCCCTTCCCTTCTCCAGTCCCGCCTCATACCTGTGGAGGAAGTTTATCGTTGTTTATCTCTTCCAACTTCGATTTCAGCACAAGTTGCGTCAGCTTAATGTATGCGAGAGAGAGAGAGAGAGAGAGAGAGAGAGAGAGAGAGAGAGAGAGAGAGAGAGAGAGAGAGAGAGAGAGAGAGAGAATTTCAGGTACCATGGATTTTTGTTATAAGTGAATTTGTACTGTTTGTTATGTCACAACAGTAGGATGACAGCTGCTAATATTTTTCACTTTTCATATTTTTCCTTCCTCCCCCTTTCCTGCACAACCCCCAAACACGCCACACACGTCACGCTATCCCTTACCCTTCCCTTCCCTCCACCCAACCGCTACCTTGCTATTTTTTTCACTTTTTTTTTCTGTGTCTGAGCAGAGTTCAGAAGCTTCGAAACAAAGAGTCGCTGGACCGTGATCACTTACTCCTAGCCTACCTACCCCCCCCTATCCCTCACCCCCTTCCCTTACCCCCTTCCACTACCCCCCTTCCCTTACCCCCGTTCACTCCCCCCTTCCCTAACCACCCCTTTCCCTTACTCCCCCTTCCACCCTCCCCTTCCCTTACCACCCCCTTCCCTTATCCCCCCTTCCCCTACCCCCTTCCCTTCCACCCTCTCCCCCAACACACCGTCAACTACCTAACCTAATGTGTTTGGATGTGTGTATGTATGTGTGACTCGGTTGTTTATTTTTTTTCCACCTCTGTTTTTATATATATTTTTACTATTTTCTATCACAACTGTTTCGTTTGGTTTTGTTTATGCCGTTTCGTGTGTTTGTTTGTTTCATTGTTCATTGACGCTACGATCTTATGAGTTGTGTTTATGTAGTAGTGTATAATAAGAACTTTGGGAAGAGTTGCAGATAGAGGGTTAGAGAGGACGAGGACGAGGCGGAGTGTTAGAAGTTTAATGACGAGTAGACGAGAGCGAGGGATGTAGTGGGGAAGGAGGGGGAGGTAAGGAAGCGAGGTGGAGGGGGTAAGGAGTGGGGGAGATGGAGGGGCAGAAGAGGGGGTAGTATCGCTTGAGCTGTCAGAACTCAACCTATTGCGTTTGTTGGATGACTCTCTCTCACTTATTCAGATGTTAATTAAGCAACCATGTAAGAGAGAGAGAGAGAGAGAGAGAGAGAGAGAGAGAGAGAGAGAGAGAGAATGGGGAAGACACGAGACGATTTAAAGGGAAGGAGGGAGGGAGGGTGGCACGTGGCGGGAACAGCGGGCGACAGGCGGTGCGGAGAGTCTTCCTTATTTATTTTTCATTTAAGAGACTGAAAAGGAAGAGGAGGATGAGGGGGAGGAGTTTAAGGAATTAGGAAAAGTGGAAGGTCTGATGATATAATGAAGTTTAATAGAATTTCATGTACAGGAAAAGCGCCGCACACTTTCTCAGTTTACACACACACACACACACAGGCAAGAGTTTTTTTTTTTATTCGAAGAGACTTGTGACATGTACATAGTGATAACATTATTCAGTCAACATTAAATTATATAAGTATTTACCAAACCATTCAATATTATATTTATTCACCACTTAATTATAGGGCGCGATTATACTGTAACTATATTGACTAGAGTGGAAAAGATACGTTCTAGATGGCTATTTCACTTATTTGTACTAACGACTCAAACCACTTTCATTTTTTATCTAATTC
>JACEEZ010006399.1:680000-687500 GCA_016584305.1 Chionoecetes opilio | reverse complement strand
TAATTTTGTATTTGTATTATCGTTATTGTAGTAATTTTGTATTTGTATTATCGTTATTGTAGTAATTTTGTATTTGTATTATCGTTATTGTAGTAATTTTGTATTTGTATTATCGTTATTGTAGTCATTTTGTATTTGTATTATCGTTATTGTAGTCATTTTGTGTTTGGTAGTTCATTATATTTTTTGCTGTTTATCTTATATCTTATTTGAATTTGCTATCAGTAGTCTATTTTTGCCTCTATACTGTATCGTTCTTTGTACTCCTTGTGTATATATTTTGTTTTCTTCCATGTCCTAGCTTTCCAATTTTTGTAATATTTATTTTCTGGCCTAAATTTCCTTCTGCTATTTTTTTCAGTTTTTGATGTTTTGTACATAGAATTTAGTTTTATTTTCTTAATAATCGGATAATTTTTGCGAAGGTCATTTATGAAACTATCCAATTGTAGACTTGCTACATTATATTCTTCTTCCATCTTATCTCCCAGTGTTTCTTTTCCTCCTTCTCCTCCTCTTTAATTTAATTTTCATCTCTATTTGCAACAATTATATCTTCGTAGTTATCAAATTCCACTTTCTTTTTATTGTTATTATTACTCTTTCTAATTTTCCTCACTTCTCTCGTCTTTGTCCTTTTCTATTTAAGTCTTCCAGTTTCCAATCCCTTGCATTTGCAGTAAAGAAGTCCTGTCGTAGAGGAGGAGGAGGAATTGGTAGAGGAGGAGGAGGAGGAGGAGGAGGAGGAGGAGGAATTCGACATAATAGTACAATACAATTTCATCGTTTTACAGGGAAAGGTCGTTATTTTTTTTGTTGCTTTGTGGTAGTAGTAACAGTAGTATTAGTGGTAGTAGAAGAGTCATATAATCATCTTTATTACAGTATGAAGGGAAAGATATTACTTTAGAGAGAGAGAGAGAGAGAGAGAGAGAGAGAGGAGAGAGAGAGAGAGAGAGAGAGAGAGAGAGAGAGAGAGAGAGAGAGAGAGAGAGAGAGATGGCAGGGGGGACCCAGGGCGACGCCGGGTACTTCCTGCATGTAATAATGATAAATGACATTATTTTTTTGACAATTTTCTTCATAATTTAATAAAGGCATGATGAAATACTTGAAATGTATGCATGCGCGCGCGCGCACACACACACACACACACACACACACACACACACACACACACACACACACACACACACACACACACACACACACACACACACACACACACACACACACACACACACACACACGTTTATATTACACATTCATTCTATTTTCATACACAATTTTCATATAGAATATTACACACTCGTCGCAACACTATGCCTATGCCTCCTCCTCCTCCTCCTCCTCCTCCTCCTCCTCCTCCTCCTCCCCTCCTCCTCCTCCTCCTCCTCCGGGCGAGTGTTTCTGCGCCACGGAGAAAACATAAAAGTCGAGCAGGCGAGGAGGATCGAAGGACGAATTGTTATACATGAAATGGAAATCCTTTTTATGGATCGCCATGACGTCACAACAACCTGTCCCCCCCCCCTCGTTGTGTGTGTGTGTGCTATCATCATCAAAAACAGCAACAACAATTGGAATTAGAAAAGGTCGATTTATCTTGCTCTGTGCCTTAATTTTTGACCTTGACGTGACCAAATTACCTGAGAGAGAGAGAGAGAAAAGAGAGAGAGAGAGAGAGAGAGAGAGAGAGAGAGAGAGAGAGAGAGAGAGAGAGAGAGAGAGAGATTGTTGATATTCTCGGTAGTGTGGCTTTTTATATACATTTTGCAAAGAACAACATCAAAGAAAGGTTTTCGATATATCACACACACGCACACACACACATTCTCTCTCTCTCTCTCTCTCTCTCTCTCTCTCTCTCTCTCTCTCTCCCCTCTCTCTCTCTCCCCCTCTCTCTCTCTCTCTCTCTCTCTCTGCCTGCCTGACAGGTGAAAAAGAAATAGCGTCTCGGGTAAAACAGCTGGTGGTAGGAATTGGTCCATCTTCGATCCGGGAGACCCAAGACGGCCGGTTGTGTAGACACGGTTGAAATATTGAGTTTGTCTTGTGGCAGTTATCTCTCTCTCTCTCTCTCTCTCATCCCCTCTCTCTCCTCTCTCTCTCTCCCCTTTCATCCCTCTCTCTCTCTCTCTCTCTCTCTCTCTCTCTCTTTCACTGTCCGTATCTCTCTTGTGTCTCTCTCTGTCTCTCCTTCTCTCTGGAAATAATGTTGTGCTCTTTTTCATGATAGATGTTGCATTTTTTACATTCTGCAATACGTCAATGCTATATAGTGTTCTGTGGTTCTCGTGTCCTGTTTATTTCTGTCCTAGCGGGGCCAGATGGCGTTATTTCAGTAGTGTTTGTACCGCCGTAACTTTTGATGGGAAAGCGGTGATAGTGAACAGAGAGCGTGATGGAGAGTGGTGGTAGTGAACAGAGAAGGAGCGGTGATAGTGAACAGAGAGTGATGGAGAGTGGTGGTAGTGACAGAGAGCGTGATGGAGAGTGGTGATAGTGAACAGAGAGTGATGGAGAGTGGTGGTAGTGAACAGAGAGCGTGATGGAGAGTGGTGATAGTGAACAGAGAGTGATGGAGAGTGGTGGTAGTGAACAGAGAGCGTGATGGAGAGTGGTGATAGTGAACAGAGAGTGATGGAGAGTGGTGGTAGTGAACAGAGAGCGTGATGGAGAGTGGTGATAGTGAACAGAGAGCGTGATGGAGAGTGGTGATAGTGAACAGAGAGCGTGATGGAGGGCGGTGATAGTGAACAGAGAGCGTGATGGAGAGTGGTGATAGTGAACAGAGAGCGTGATGGAGAGCGGTGATAGTGAACAGAGAGCGTGATGGAGAGTGGTGATAGTGAACAGGGGCGTGATGGAGAGCGGTGATAGTGAACAGAGAGCGTGATGGAGAGCGGTGATAGTGAACAGAGAGCGTGATGGAGAGCGGTGATAGTGAACAGAGAGCGTGATGGAGAGCGGTGATAGTGAACAGAGAGTGATGGAGAGCGGTGATAGTGAACAGAGTGATGGAGAGCGGTGATAGAGAACAGAGAGCGTGATGGAGAGCGGTGATAGTGAACAGAGAGTGATGGAGAGCGGTGATAGTGAACAGAGTGATGGAGAGCGTGATAGTGACGAGAGCGGATGGAGGTGTGATAGTGAACAGAGAGCGTGATGGAGGCGGTGATAGTGAACAGAGAGTGATGGAGAGCGGTGATAGTGAACAGAGAGCGTGATAGTGAACAGAGTGATGGAGAGCGGTGATAGTGAACAGAGTGATGGAGGGCGGTGATAGGAACAGAGAGTGATGGAGAGCGGTGATAGTGAACAGAGAGCGTGATATGACAGAGGATGGGGGCGGTGATAGTGAAATTACTTTTTTCATACCTTTTTTTACTTTTTTTGCGAAAAAGACAAACACTCTTTTTACCCTTTTCCTTTCATTTTTCATCTTTTTTAATCCGCCTTTCAATTTTTTTTTCCCCCGAGGGAAGCTTTGTAACCCCCGGTTTTTGAAGAGCTTAGCTTTAAACCCCTTCTATGGGGTTTTTATTTAGCGACAAACGGGGAAAATTTTTTTTTAATTTTTATAATATTCGTTGGGGGGAAGGGGGGGTTTGGGGCCCTCTTAAGGACGGCGGGTTCTTTCTTCTCTTTATTTTTCCCCCCTAAAATTTTTTTTATTCTTTCTTTCTGTTTTTTCCTCTTCTCCCCTTTCCCCCCTCCTCCTCCCCTTTCCCCTCCTCCTCCTCCTCCTCCTCCTCCCCCCTCCTCCCCCCCTCCTCTTTTTTTTTTCCATTTTACTTTTCTGCAGGGTTCGCATAATATTACGTATATTTTGGGGTTTTTTTATAAACTGTTTATTTTCTGTTCGTTTATTCTTCGTTGAATGATTTTTGTTTTTGTTTTTACATGTGCATCTTTTTTCTCTTTTCTGCCATGTTGTTGTTGTTGAAAGCTGTTTGCACTAATTACGCCTTTGTTTAGTTTATAAATATAGGCATTTTTCATTGTTTTTATTCTCTCTTCTTCTCTCCCCCTCTTTCTTTTCCCCCCCTCTCTCTCTCTCCTCCTCTTCTCTCTTCTTCCCTCTCTCTCTCTCTCTTTTCCCCCTCTTCTCTTCTCTCCCCTCTCTCTCTAATATTTTTTGGATTGATATAGGGCTTCTAAATTTAAAAGGTCTAAAAGTCCAAAATGAGAGTGACTTTTTTTACTCTATTTTAGAGTGAAAGGCAGTAAATCACGAGAGAGAGAGGAGAGAGAGAGAGAGGAGAGGGGAGAGGGGAAAGAGAGAGAGGGGAAAAGAGAGGGGAGAGAGAGAGGGGAGAGAGAGAACCAAAAAAACGAATAAAAAGGGCTATATTTTAACAAAAAAAAAAAGGGGAAAATTTTTGGGCAAACAGCTTTCATCAACAACAACATGGCAGAAAAGAGAAAAAAGATGCACATGTAAAACCAAAAAAAAAAAAAATTCAACAAAGAATAAACGAACAGAAAATAAACAGTTTATAAAAATACTGCAAATAATATACGTAACTAATTATGCTGAACATCGCATGCGAAGTAAAATAATGGAACAAAAAAAGAGGAGGAAGAGGGGGGAGGGGGAGGAGGAGAAAAAGGGGGGAGGGAGGAGAGGACTTCTAAACAAAAATATGTAATTCCACATAGTACTTCTAATGATAATAACAGTAATGATGATGATGATAATAAAAACAGTAGTATATGATATTGATTCTAGTAGGAGTAATAAGCTAAAATATGAAGCAAAGTATGCAAAATAGACATACAGACCGACAGACCATAGAAGTTAGACAAGTAGTAGTAGTAGTCTAGAATAGTCGTAGATTTGTTTTAAATATAGTGGGAGTATAGTAGTAGTATAGTATAGTAGTATAGTAATAATAATAGTAATAATAATAACTAATGATAATAATAATGATAATAATAATGATAATAATAATAATGATAAAAAGAATAATAACAATAATAGATACAATGGTTGTGCTCGATTCCACTTTCATATCTTTCACTGTGTCTGTCTGTGTCTGTCTGGCTGTCTGTTACTCTTATTCACTCACTCTATTCTCTGTCTCGTCTTCGCCCCTGTACCGCCCCCCCCCTCACCCCAGCGTCCCGTGGCGGGTTATAAACAATCGTTCTCGTCTCCTCTTGCCTTTCCATGTGATCGCGTTCTCCGTCTCGCTTCGGCGCGCACACGAATAAGATGAATAGTAAGTGATGGATGGAGAGACTAAGTTCCTCCTCCTCCTCCTCGTCCTAGTCGCTCTCCTCCTCTTCCTCCTACTTATACTAGTGCTGTTGTTCCTTCTGCTTCATATTCCTCCTCCTCCTCCTCCTCCTGCTAGTGCTGTTGTTCCTTCTGCTTCATATTCCTCCTCCTCCTCCTCCTGCTAGTGCTGTTGTTCCCTTTTGCTTCCTTTCCCCCCCCCCTCCTCCCCTCTAGTCTGTTGTTCCTTCGCTTATATTTCCTCCTCCTCCTCCTCCTGCTAGTGCTGTTGTTCCTTCTGCTTCATCTTCCCCTCTTTCTGCTCCATCTACTCTACATACATCTGTTCCTTGTCCCTTCCCTCTTTTATGAACTCTTTCTGAACCCAATATATTTTTCTTCATGGTACTCCTTGTCCTCATCTGTCGCTCCATGTAGTGTTATGCTTCCTCCTCCTCCGCCTCCTCCTTTTCCTCCTCCTCCTCCTCCTCCTCCTTGTTATCCTATTTCTGGTCTTATGCGGTATGTTGTGTTGGTCTTCCTAAATAATCTTCCTTCTCCTCCTCATCTTCCTTCTTTTCGTTCCAACTCCAACATAACATTTTGACTGGTTTTTATATTTTGGTCTCAATTTTTGCCGCGGAAGTTTCAAGTTTCCATGTTTTTTTGTATATTTATTCGTTCCTTAAGGGTCAATTCGGATACGGATACGCGATAGTTTATTCATGATGGTAACAACATAGTAGTAGTGCTGGTGGTGGTAGTAGTAGTAGTAGTGGTGGTAATAGTAGTAGTAGTAGTGGTGGTATTAGTATTCGTAGTAGTAGTACTAGTAGTAGTAGAAGTAGTAGTAATTGTAGAAGTAGTAGTAATTGTAGTAGTAGTAGTAGTAGTAGTAGTAGTAGTAGCTTTAATAGTAGTAGAAGTCGTAGGAGTAAAAGTAGTAGTAGTAGTAGTAGTAGTAGTATATCTTTACTAGTAGTAAAGCGTATGGGTAAACTAGTAGTAAGTAGTAGTAGTAGTAGTAGTAGTAGCTTTAATAGTAGTAGAAGTCGTAGGAGTAAAAGTAGTAGTAGTAGTAGTAGTAGTAGTAGTAGTAGTAGTAGTAGTAGTATAGTAGGAGTGCAGTATTGTAAATGATAACTGTGGCAGTAATGTTTGTTATTGATGGTGGTTATTGTGATGCTGTTATTGAAGTTTATGGTGTTGTTGATAGGTGGTGGTAACATTTGATATCGGTTATGGTGGTGATGTTCCTTGGCAATAGTAGTTGTTGTGGTTGATGGTGGTAGTAGTGGTGGTGATAGTGGGAGTAGTAGTAGTGATGAATGTAGTAGTGGTGGTGATGGTGGTAGTAGTGGTGGTGATGGTGGTGATTGTGGGTGGTATGGACGGGCATCGACAGGAAATATTAAAGTGAGGATTTTATTGTGTGGTTGATTGCGTGGGAAAAAGTTTTGGGCGCAGTGGGAAATTATGGCTCTTGTATCCCGTAATAGTGTGATCAGGGTTTGTGTGTTAGCGTATGAGAGAGAGAGAGAGAGAGAGAGAGAGAGAGAGAGAGAGAGAGAGAGAGTGAGAGAGAGAGAGAGAGAGAGAGAGAGAGAGAGAGAGAGAGAGAGAAGTCCGCTGAGCCTCGCCAGGAACGTTCGATAATAAACAAACATTGGGCGTTCTTGTCTTTTATTTATTTTATGATATTATTTTTTTTCAGAGCAGCGCTCCCCCTCTTCTCTCGTCTCTCTCTCTCCTCTCTCTCTCTCCTCTCTCTACTCTCTCTCTCTCTCATCTCTCTCTCCTCTCTCTCTCTCTCTCTCGTTTGCTACGTCCCCCTAAATTCCAAAGAAATAAACTCCTCGCCCTTTCCTTTCTCCATCTTCTACCTCTCTCTCTGCTTCACATTCACTCTTCTCTACTCGCTCTCTCCCTCCTTCCATCTCTGAGAAAGAAGAGAAAGCGGAGGAAGAGAGGGCGAGGAAAACTTTCAAATCCCCACTGAATAATATCTGGTCGGAGAATATACTAAGCTAGACTTGTTAATATTTAATGGAATGTTATATGATGTCTCGCATTTCCCCCCCACAGACGCTGCCTCCGAGAACCCAGTGCTCAAGGGAGTCAGGATGGCGTCCATACGTGATATTAAATACGGAAATAGGCGCAGAAATGTATCAGCCATCCGGCGTGAGCGAAGAGCCTCGCTCTCACTTCAGACTGCATAAAGATGTCAAATCGGGTCTCAACAAGAGAGCGATGGCCCTCAGTTTCCCTTCCTC
>JACEEZ010006399.1:672500-675000 GCA_016584305.1 Chionoecetes opilio | reverse complement strand
GTGCGTGTGCGTAGTCAAACGTAAAATGTACGACGGGGGAAAGTACGTTGCGGGGGCCCGGCAAAAGTTTGGCAAAGTTTAAGGGAAAGAGGAAGGGAAATAAAAAATAAACCCCTTTTTTCCCCCCTCCCAGTTTCCCTTGCGTAAAATATTGAATTCACAATTTTCCTCCACGAAATTTCCCTAGATAGCCGTAGGGGGCGGGAAGGGCGGTGGGCGTCCCTGGGGTGTAGAGGGACTGAGGAGAGCGAAAAGGAAACAAAATTGGTTTGACCTAAATTCACAAAACTGCGCCGCGCAATATACAAATATAATTTACAGTCGTCTATTCTATATTCCATCCCCTCCTCATCATTTTCTCTCTCTCTCCTCCTCTCCCCTTTCCTCTCTCTCCCATAACATGATTTCCCCCAAATCTAATTGCCTTTACTTTAAATACTCGTAGGAAAACCTCTTTGTGGAGGGGCTTCTTAAATATTGTTTTACTGTTTAGGTTTTATTTCTCTCCTCTCTCCCTTCTCTTCTCTCCTCTCTCTCTCTCTCTCTCTCTCTCTCTCTCTCTCTCCCCTCTCTCCCCTCTCTCTCTCTCTCTCTCTCTCCTTTTTCTCTCTCTCCTCTTCTCCTTTTCTCTCTTTCTCTCCCCTTTCTCTCTCTCTCTCTCTCTCTCTCTCTCTCTCCTCTCCCCTCTCCTCCTCTTCCCCTTGATCTTTGAACTTGGGTCTTGTATTGTGCTCTTTTTGTATGTTATTTTTAATACTTTCCCTCACACGCCTCCCTTTTTTAATTTCTCGTCATTTTTTCCCCCGCCTCTGCGTTTCTCTGATCCAAATGTTTTGTGAATGGCATTTTCCGTTTTCAAGTTTGTCTTCTTTAGTTTTCCTCTTTTATGCTCCTTTTTTGCCTGCTCTTTTCTTTTCCTTTGGGGTTTGTCTTGCGGGTGTTGTGCTCTTTGGATATTTGTGTTGCCGGTCATGTCTGTGGCTCAGTTTTTCCCCTGTTTTTTTTCTTCTCGATTTCTTTATTTTCTGGGTGTGTGTAAAGAGGGAAAAGGGGAAGTGTGATGAACGGTGTGGTGTGAGAAATGACTTAAATAAATTGTGTGGAATGAATCATAAATGTGTGTTTTAGTCTTTAGGCATGACTTGTGACTTGGTGGTGACATAAAGATAACTAGTGTTGAAAAAGGGGGAAGTATGATAAACAGTGTGTTGGGAGGAATGGCTTAAATAAATTGCGTGGAATGAGTCAATAATATGTGTTTTAGGCATGCTTGTGACTTTTGGTAGTGACTTAAAAGAGAACTTGGGTGTTGATAGGGGACGGGGTAACTGAAATCTTTGCACGAGTGACTTACTTGTGTTGTGAGGGGAATGACTGATATGCTGTGGGAATAAGAGGAACGTGTAGGAAGTGACTGATATGCTGTGGGAATATGAAGACAGTGTAGGAAGTGACTGATATGCTGTGGGAATATGAAGACAGTGTAGGAAGTGACTGATATGCTGTGGGAATAAGAGGAACGTATAGGAAGTGACTGATATGCTGTGGGAATATGAAGACAGTGTAGGATATTACAGATACACATACAGTGTGATATGCTGTGGGAATAAGAGGAACGTCTAGGAAGTGACTGATATGCTGTGGGAATAAGAGGCACGTATAGGAAGTGACTGATATGCTGTGGGAATAAGAGGAAAGTGTAGGAAGTGACTGATATGCCGTGGGAATAAGAGGAACGTGTGGGGAGTGACTGATATGCTGTGGGAATATGAAGACAGTGTAGGAAGTGACTGATATGCTGTGGGAATAAGAGGAACGTGTAGGAAGTGACTGATATGCCGTGGGAATAAGGGGAACGTGTGGGGAGTGACTGATATGCTGTGGGAATATGAAGACAGTGTAGGAAGTGACTGATATGCTGTGGGAATAAGAGGAACGTGTAGGAAGTGACTGATATGCTGTGGGAATATGAAGACAGTGTAGGAAGTGACTGATATGCTGTGGGAATAAGAGGAACGTGTAGGAAGTGACTGATATGCTGTGGGAATAAGAGGAACGTGTAGGAAGTGACTGATATGCTGTGGGAATAAGAGGAACGTGTAGGAAGTGACTGATATGCTGTGGGAATAAGAGGAACGTGTAGGAAGTGACTGATATGCTGTGGGAATATGAAGACAGTGTAGGAAGTGACTGATATGCTGTGGGAATAAGAGGAACGAGTAGGAAGTGACTGATATGCTGTGAGAATAAGAGGAACGTGTAGGAAGTGACTGATATGCTGTGGAAATATGAAGACAGTGTAGGAAGTGACTGATATGCTGTGGGAATAAGAAGACCGAGTAGGAAGTGACTGATATGCTGTGAGAATAAGAGGAACGTGTAGGAAGTGACTGATATGCTGTGGGAATATGAAGACAGTGTAGGAAGTAACTGATATGCTGTGGGAATAAGAGGAACGTGTGGGGAGTGACTGATATGCTGTGGGAATAAGAGGAACGTG
>JACEEZ010006399.1:645000-662500 GCA_016584305.1 Chionoecetes opilio | reverse complement strand
TGAAATGGGTCGCTTCCTACGCACTTTATTGCCACCTCCGTCTCCGTCTCCGTCACCGTCGCCGTCATCATCATTATCGCCTTTAAATTAGTCACCTTCATGAAAATCAATAACATGAATGCCCTTTGTTTCTGGTCTTTCAGGTATTATCCATGTTAATAAATTTTCCTCCGTGTTTTAATAGGAAGGTTGATGCAGAATGTTTTTAATTTGCTGGTCCTTAACAACTTCATTCCGTTCATTTTCATTCCCTTTGAGCCGCACCGGTATTTGAACATGTTGGAATTAATGAGGACTCCGATGTTTAATGCTTGAAAGAGAGAGAGAGAGAGAGAGAGAGAGAGAGAGAGGGGAGAAGAGAAGAGAGAGAGGGGAGACGAGAGAGAGAGAGAGAGAGAGAGAGAAGAGAGAGAAAAAATTGGATGAAGCACGTTTTTTCTTTTTGCAGTTTATTCCTCTTTTTATGCGAGCGGTTAGAGAGAGAGAGAGAGAGAGAGAGAGAGAGAGAGAGAGAGAGAGAGAGAGGGGAGGAGAGAGAAGAGATGAGAGAGAGAGAGAGAGAGAGAGAGAGAGAGCGAGAGAGAGAGAGGGGAGAGAGAGAGAGAGAGAGAGAGAGAGAGAGAGAGAGAGAGAGAGAAAAAGACTGATAGGATGAAGCACGTTTTGTTTTCTTCTTTTTGCAATTTTCCCCCCTTTTTTTTGCGAGCGTTTGAAATGGTGGAGGTTGTTTTTTGGTGGTACGTGGCGAGACCACGTAATAGGATCAAGGGATTGCTAAATCGCCGCCAACAAAGTCTACAAACTTCCATCATTCGTGTAGCGTTTGCGAGACTGCGGTATTTTTGAACGAGTTTTTTTTCCGAGTATCTTGCGAAAAGTGGATTATTCTGGTTGCTGAATCAATATTCCGGTTGCTGTAAGTCACATTTTTTTTTATACCTTGATTGAGTGATTGACATTGATAGATTGACTGACTGACCGACTGACTTGACTGACTGACTGACTGACTGACTGACAATGGTCGGCTACCGGCGTGATTTTTTTTCTTTTGCGTGTAGGCAGACAACGCTAGTGACCTAGTTACTGATATCCTGGCTGACTGAGTGACCTATTGACTGATATCCTGGATGACTTGAGTGGTTGCTTGATCTTCTGACTCACTGGGTGTATGGTTAACTGATTTTGCTTATTGACTAACTTATTGACTGATTGAATGAATGAATGACTGAATGATTGACTGACTGGCTAACTTGACTTGCCATTAATTGATTCGTAATGATATTTTACTTCAGAGAGAGAGAGAGAGAGAGAGAGAGAGAGAGAGAGAGAGAGAGAGAGAGAGAGAGAGAGAAAGAGAAAGAGAAAGAGAGAGTGTTTGTATACATGAATAAAAACGGGGGGAAAAAATAGAAAAGAATGGAACGTGAAAGAAGATTAAGCGGTGCTCATATTTTTTCCTCTTATCCCGCTGAGTCTGTACGGAAAAAAAGGAAAAGCTAGAAAAAAAAAAAGGGTCATCACAATACCAGAATGTTTCCACTTTCATTGAATTTTGTCTCCTCATAAACCTTTCCCCGAATATGATACGATTTTTCCCTTGGTTTTATTTTCATGTAACCATGTTTTATGTTGATATTTTATTTTCTAGTTGACAGTTTTTTCATCTCTTCTCATCTTTTCATCTCATCTTTTCGTCTCTTACATTTTTGTACGTATTGGGATTAATTACTGCGTTTATTAGATTGTATGTTTGATGAAGTTTATGTAGTGCTTGAGTTTTTGGTATACTTTTATAGGTAGAAGTAGTAAGTTTAAACTGTAACCTATATATAAGTGAAGTTGAGCGTGGTGTGTTCTTATTATATATTTCAACCTATTTTTCTCCTTTCATTCCAGAACTACCAGCCAAACACCACCACACAAAGAGCTGCAGTAGTATCGAATTTCCCTTTATTGCGTATGTTCTCCTCACCCAACCACATCCATACCCCCCTTTGACGCCTTCCCTATCCTACCACCAGCCTGCAATACTCACCCACCCACCCACCCACCCACCGTTAGTGCAACATTACACTCCGCGCCCATTCGATTTGCAACACTCCACCCCATCCAACCACCCACCGAACTGAACTCTGCTGTACCGCTACCTTCACTACCTTCTGGAATTCCACCCGCCACGCTTCTGGAAAGGTAAGTAAATCCTCAAAGCAATTTATCGCATGGTAGAATTAGTACAACTTTGCGTTAATTTCGGCATCGCATAAATCACAGGAGGAGGAGGAGAGAGGAGGAGGAGGAGGTGTGTATAATGGATGGAGATGAAAGAAGATTGAGGAAAGGTGGTGAAGCAAGGGAGGATAGCCGAAAGAAAACTAAAAAAAGGGAAGAGGAGCGTGTTTTAAACTGTTTTATGTTGCTCAGCGAGTGTTTGTTTTTAGTTCCTGGGGAGGGAAGCGATTGGGCTAAATAGAGAAGGGAGAGAAAGTGAGCAGGAGAGAAAATCGGCGAAGGAAGGTTCCCGCACGTTTCGTCGACGGACGTTTTGTAGACAGACGTTTTTTAGAAGGACGTTTCGTCGACAGACGTTTCGTAGACAGAAGTTTCGTAGACAGACGTTTCGTAGACGGAGTTTTTGCTGAATGGACGTTGCGACGTCAGACACTTTCCCGAACAGACTTTTTGTCGAATGGCAATTTCGCCGACAGTTGTTTTAGAGTTTAGTTTTATAATTCGTTAATAATAATACCTTACCTAGCCTAGCGTAGCCTAAGCTTAGAAAAAGAAATTGACATATCGTTTTATTTTCATTGTGTTGTTCATTCACGAAACGTCCGTCGGCAAAACGTCCGGCCATGAGGAAGGCTAGTGTATAGACAGAATGCAAGGATAGGAAAGATAAGAGTAAGACAGTGAATAGTGGAAGGGAAAATTGGGTAAGTGAGGGTAAAGGAAGGTGAAGGAGTAAGTGGAGGAGGTGAAAAGCGGTGAGAAATTATAATTACTAATGTGAACTAATTGTAGGTTGATTGCTAATCAAGCAAGGCGGGATCTCGTCTCCATTATGTCGTTCTGTCGACTTAACCTTAATAATGAAAATAAAAATCCTTCGAAAATACTTCATTAAAAGCATGGAATGAACGTATCTAATTCCTCCATTTTAAGAGTGGGGGGGGGGGGTGAGAGGGAGGTCACGACCCCCTTCTTGACCTCCCCTTCGCACTTTTCTGTTTCCATATCTATCTTATTTTGATTCGTCGCTCGTATTCACACTTTTTTCTTCCTCCCTTCCCTTCCCCCTTCCTTTCCCTTCCCTTCCCTTCCTTTGCCTTCCTTTGCCTTCCTTTCCCTTTCCTTCCCTTCCTTTCCCTTTCCTTCCCTTCCCTTCCTTTGCCTTTTTCTTCTACTCTTTCTCCACCGTGCATATCCCTTACAGTGTAAGGAAGGTGTAAGAGAGAGAGAGAGAGAGAGAGAGAGAGAGAGAGAGAGAGAGAGAGAGGAGAGAGAGAGAAGAGAGAGAGAGAAGAGAGAGAGAGTGTGTAAGGATTACACACACACACACACCACCACACACACACAAGCACACACACACACACACACACACCACACACACACACACACACACACACACACACACACACACACACACACACAGAGACATACACACAGAGACATACACACACACAGAGACATACACACACACTCTTTTCTCTCTCTCTCTCTCTCTCTCTCTCTCTCTCTCTCTCTCTCTCTCTCTCTCTCTCTTTCAGTGAACAATAACTGCGCGTAATAATTCAGCTGTGGATTATTTCCGTGCAAGTAATAAGAGAGAGAGAGAGAGAGAGAGAGAGAGAGAGAGAGAGAGAGAGAGAGATGAAATAGGGAAAACTTGTGAAATAAGAAAATATGATGAGTGACGCCAAGAGCAACGAAATATAATAGGAGGGAAGATGAAAATAAATGTAGAAAGAAAGAAAATGAATGAGTGCAAGGAAATACAACACCAACCTTGTCATGGGAAACAAGTAGGGAATGCGATATATGGGAAAGCCTGAGGGGAAAAATAGGGATACTGGAGGAAGGTAGAAACAAGGGTGAGAAGGGAGTGAGAGGGGCGAGAGGGAGTGTGAGTGACAGGACTTGTCGTAAAGCATGAAATAATTGGCAGCTAAGGTGCTATAAGACCGCCTCCCTCCCTTCCCCCCTTCCCTACTCCCTCCCTCTTTTCCCCCCTTCCCCACTCCTTTCCTCTCCTCCCCTCTTACTCCTCCCTTCTTTTTGACCATCAGTTTCTTTCCCTTCTCTCTCTCTCTCATGTTGTTCTCCTCCTCTCTCCTCTTTCTCCCCCTCTCTCCTTTTCCCCCCCCCCTCCTCCCCCTACTACCCTCCCCCCCCCTATCTCTCGTCCTCCTCCTCCCCTATCTCTCCACCTCCTTCCTTATCTCTCCTCCCCCCCTCCTCCTCCCCTTACACCCTACCTCTCCTCTTCCCTCCTTGTTTTTTCTCCCTTCTCCCTCACTCCCTCCTCTCATACATCGCATTGCCCTGTCAGCACCAATATGTATAGAATGCCGTAGATAAAGATACCTTAAGAGTCTTGCATACTCAAAGGTCTCGAGAAATCATTATAGATATATTAACGGGGCAAAGAAAATGAGATAAAAAATAGATAAAACACACACCCCCACAACCACACACACACACACACACACACACACACACACACACACACACACACACACACACACACACACACTCATGGCCTCGACTCGGCTCGGCTCGGCTGCTGGCAAATTGCAAATACGAAGCGAGGATTAAACTGCTTTTCGTTATCAACACGAAATTTGCTCAAACGTTTCCTATTGATGGGAAGTCTGTCGCCGCTGGGGGGAGGGAGGGAGGGAGGGAGGTTTTGAGATGAGGGTGCGCATGGAGGTTGAAATTCATGGAGGAGAGAGAGAGAGAGAGAGAGAGAGAGAGAGAGAGAGAGAGAGAGAGAGAGATAACGTGTGATGTAAGAGCAAAGTTTGGCTAAATTAACGCCATTTGGAAGACAAGATTAGAGTTAAGACTATTTTTTTTTCACGTTTTAGGCCTGGCATACATTTCCCCCCTTCTCCCTTTTTCCCTTTTTTTCTTTAGTTTTCTTTACCGTTTCCAGAAAATAAGGAAAACAAAGAAAGTGTAGGAAGGAAGATAACGAAATAATTACGAAAAGGCAGAAAGTGAATAAAAAAAAAGACACGTACGTAAAGTTAAATTGGAATTTGTGAGAAATGAGATTCCTCTTTTCCTTCCTTTCTTTCTTTCTTTCTTTCTTTCTTTCTTCCTTCATCTATTCATCCATCTAATCTTCCTTTCCATCCCTTCATCACTCCAAGTCTCCTTTGGATTTTTCTTCCTTTCCTCCATCCATCAATATTTCTCTTCCACCATCTCTCTCTCTCTTCCACCATCTCTCTCTCTCTCTCTCTCTCTCTCTCTCTCTCTCTCCTCTCTCTCTCTCTCTCTCTCTCTCTCTCTCTCTCTCTCTCTCTCCCCCACCTTCCCTTCCTTCTTCCTTCCCTGCTATTTATTCTCCTCATGAAATGCGAAATAAAACTAATTTCAAAGAAAGTATTCCCATTCTCGTTGCGTCTTAAACATCTTAGGAACGAAATGAAAGAAAGAAAGAAAGAAAGAGAAAGAAAAAAACCGTGACAGGTGTGTGATGTTACAGAGAAGTGACAAAAGACACCATCGAACCCTTATGTCTCTCTCTCTCTCTCTCTCTCTCTCTCTCTCTCTCTCTCTCTCTCTCTCTCTCTCTCTCTCTCTCTCTCTCTCTCTCTCCTCCCAAAATAGACACATAAAGGGAATGCCGCGACCACACAGCGCCGCACAATGTTGGGTGGAGGAGGAGGAGGGGGAGGAGGAGGAGATAATAGTGGTGGTGATGGTAGAAATGGAGGGAGATTAAGAGTAAGAGGAGGTGGAGGACGTAGAGGAGGTTGTGGAGGATTTGAATGTGTAAGTTGTGGTAGAGAAAATAAGGGAGGAGGAGGTGGTGGTGGTGTCATGGTGGTGGTGGTGGTAGAAGGGGAGGAGAGGAGGAGGAGGAGGAGGACTGGTCTGAAATACACTTTAAACAGTGGGGTTGACAGTTGAATTTTGGGTGGAGTCTTATTTTTGCCTCTTTCAACCTCTCTCTCTCTCTCTCTCTCTCTCTCTCTCTCTCTCTCTCTCTCTCTCTCTCTCTCTCTCTCTCTCTCTCTCTCTCTCTCTCTCTCTCTCTCTCTCTCTCTCTCTCTCTCTCTCTCTCTCATTATTGAGGCCAGAAGCAGGCGATCAACCTTAACAAAAGAAAATCGTAAAGAAGTAACTGCGGGGAAAATCTGGAGACCCAAAAGTTATAGGTAGGAAACCCGGGCCATCAAATCACCCACAGCCGAGTTTGAGCTTTAATGAAATCATCTTTTTTAGGGTAAACTTTTTTATATTAAAGAATGACAATAAACATACAGCATATTTTTCTTGAAGGAGAAATATAACAGTGGACGAGACATAATAATTAGAGGTCCATTGTATTATTAATATTTTTGTTAATGGTCTTATTATAATTATTGGGATTTTTTAATATCATTTAGGAACATAATAAAAAAAGGAAGCTACAAGAGGCCGTGAGACCTGCACGTGGTAGTTCCTGTATTATCATTATGCTAAGGTCGAATGTAATTATTTATGTATGCATTGATCCTGCATCCAATTTGCCAAGGGAGATGAGAATAGATAGGAAGGGAAGAAAGAGGAGAAAGCAACCTCGTGTAGAACCAAAATATATAATTTTTTGCATAATCTATGTTCTTTTTTTCTGGTCCACATTTTCAGATTTTTTTGTACTTTTGTAACCTTTCTTGTTGATTATGTATATATTGTGTTTGTTAAGTCTCTCTCTCTCTCTCTCTCTCTCTCTCTCTCTCTCTCTCTCTCTCTCTCTCTCTCTCTCTCTCTCTCTCTCTCTCTCTCTCTCTCTCTCTCTCTCTCTCTCTCTCTCTCTCTTTCACGCCCAGCATAAGAATTCCTTTGAACTACATTGAGTTTGCGACGATGCTCAGCTAAGCAAGTTATACTTGTTGTGGTGCTCTGAGAAGAGAGAGAGAGAGAGAGAGAGAGAGAGAGAGAGAGAGAGAGAGAGAGAGAGAAGGGGTTGTTGTTGAAAGGTAAACATATACAGTAGATATTTAAGAGAATATTATATAAAGGGTTGATATACTTTACGGCCGAGTGAACCTGACTTTTAGAACGACACACCAAGACTTAAACCACTCTGCCCTGTCACTGTTCCATCGCCCTCCCCTTCCCTCCCATCGTCCATAAATGTACCGTACATCTCCACCCACACTTCCTTATCTACCTAGCATGATACAAATAACGTAAGAAATAAGAGCAGATGTACCACTGAATTCCTTCTGTTAAGTATTTCTTTCCTTTTCTAACAGAGAAAGAGAGAAAGAGAGAGGGAAAAAAGTAAATCCTCCATAGAAAATACAGAATAAACCTTACGGGACGAAGAAAAAGCCACAATTCCCTTTCTCTTGATCGTGTGGGGAAAAAATTATAGTGGGTTAAAATGAATTACTTTTGTCTCCCATTTTTTCCCTAGTGACAATTCTTTTTATTCCATTGGGGAAAGAAGTAGAGCGGATGGGAAGAAAAAAATACTCAGTAGAGAAAAGAGGGAAGGGAAGGCGTAAGGAGGGAGAAGAGGAGGAGGAGGAGGAGGAGGAGGAGGAGGATGGATACTTTCATCCAGGCGAGATGATATCGGCAGTGAGGAAAAGAAAAATCAAGAAAAATAGAGGAGCAAAAGTTGGAGTGGAGACAACGCCTGAATGATATGAAGTGGAGAAGTAGAAGTAAAAGTAGGAGGTAGCGGAAGAGGAGGAGAGGAGGAGGAGGAGGAGGAGGAGGAGGAGGAGAAGAAGGAGGAGAAGGAGGTTGGTTACGTTCTATCCAGCGGAGCGTGTGGAGAGGATCGCATAAGCTTAACTCTATTCTCTATGTTAATAAAGCGACCACAGAATCCATTTAGTAGCTTCTTTCCCCTCCTTTTTTTTTTAGGGTGGGAAATTGTGTTACTTTAGGGGGGCGTATTCCCACGGTTCCATCACCCAGGTGGGACTTATTTTTTAGGGGTAAGGGAAAGTGAGGTAATTTTTTGATTGGTTGGTGTGTGAGGGATAGGAACGATATGGGTATTTTTCTTTTCCTTTTGTGGGGAAATAGGCTCAGGTGATGTATAGCGGGCAAGGAAGGGGAAAGGAAAAGATGGGGAGGATTGGAGGGAGGACTGATAATATCCCTTTGACATCGATGGAAGTCTTAGTCATCTCTGTAGGTGGGGGAGAAAGTGATAAATTGGGACGTATTAGTTATTGTGATATATTGATAAGTTTGTCCTGGATCTCTCTCTCTCGCTCTCGCTCTCGCTCTCTCTCTCTCTCTCTCTCTCTCTCTCTCTCTCTCTCTCTCTCTCTCTCTCTCTCTCTCTCTCTCTCTCTCTCTCTCTCTCTCTCCCTCATTCCAAGTGACAGGTGCCAAATATAGACTCAAGAAACAGGTGCTTATGACGTGACAAGACTAATTTTCAGTCCTTTGTTGATCACTGCCTTGTTGATCACTGCAAGGCTAGTACAACCCACGCATAATTTTTATCTTTTTTGAAGGAAGGAAGAGATGGGAGTAAGAAGGAGTACAAAGAGGAACGTAGGGAAAATGAATTATGGTTACAGGAAGAGGGTCATTTTAAAAGGATGCAAGGAATGGAGGTAATTAAAAAAGATAAAAGAATAAGGAGGAGGAAAGGAAAGTGATGGGAAAGAGAAACAAAGGAAGACATGAGATGGAAAGAAAGGAAGAAAGAGAGAAGGAAAGAAAAAGTCTTCGGTGGTAAAGTATAGAGAGGGGAAGGAAAAGCGTGGAAAGAACAGGGAGATGGAGAGGGAAGAAGAGAAAGGACAGGGAATGAAAGTGAAAGAGGCAAAGTGTAGGAGGAATATAAAGAAAGGAGACAAAAAAGACTGCAGAGAGAGAGAGAGAGAGAGAGAGAGAGAGAGAGAGAGAGAGAGAGAGAGAGAGAGAGAGAGAGAGAGAGAGAGAGAGAGAGAGAGAGAGAGAGAGAGATGGTGTGTGTGTAGTGAAGAGAAGATCGCGAAGATAAAATGCAGGATCATAGTGAGAAATTGAATCGAAGTCTTCAGATGGCATTCAGAGATGATGCAAAGAAAGAGTATTGAATGATAAACTATTGAGTCTTGAGAACCCACCACATTGTCACCCTCCCTGTCATATCGAGTAAACCTAAAGCCTCCTCCTCCTCCTCCTCTTTTCGGTTTCGTCCTCCTTCTCCTCCTCCTCCTCCTCCTCTTTTCGGTTCGTCCTCCTCCTCCTCCTCCTCCTCCTCCTCCTCCTCCTCCTCCTCCTCCTCCTATATGCGCCAGTGTTCTAGTTTGTTTGTTACATAATAAGTGAAGTATTTTGCGCAGCGGCACTGTCTACACACACACACACACACACACACACACACACACACACACACACACACACACACACACACACACACACACACACACGCGCGCACACGCACACGCACACGCACACGCACACGCACACACATAATTCTTCATTAACCTCAAACATACGTAAAAATCGAAATTGTCAGTTGATGTTTCCTTTTTCCCCCTCTCCAAACACATATTTACCTGCTATGTTTCCCTAAATGCATATAAAAGTTTTCCAAATATTATGGAAGACCGGTGGATGGAGATCGAAATTGGGTGATGGGAATGGATTGTTGAAGAATGAATAAAATGTTTACAGTTGATATAATGAATTGATTTAAGGATGACTGGTGACGTATCGTTGTATTATGCTGTTTTGTTGATGTGCTTAGATAGAAAGGAGAGGTGTCACTAAGCCAGGCGTACATAGATATACAAGTGGGCCACACCCTAACACATAGTAACTAATAATTGTAATATGTACTCATAAATTAATGAATGATAGGGGAAGCATAACACAATTAAAGGGTCCAGGTCCTAGATTTCTCTGACTATTAACCCCTTGAGGCCCACAACGTTATTTCCATTGTAATTTGGGTACCATTAGACAATTTTAATGAATATAAGCAATGTTTTAATAGATATGACCTGCTTAGTATCCTTGTCCACTAGGTAATTTAGTATATTTAGTTTCTTTTCGTAATTTTATGCTAACAGTAGACGATTTTATATAGCAAAGGAAAGATCTGGGCGTGAAGGGGTTATAGTTTTGCTGGAGTGTAGCTTGAGAGGGAAGTGACGAAGCTACAACAGGGTCTGGAACCATCATTGTGTTTGTCTCCCTATCTATTTACTAACCTGTCATGACTTCTTAAATATCAATAAATTTTAAAAGTGTAAACATCTATAGTTTGTCAAAGCTTATCTGCCACATGATAATGAAAATACTACTATTCTTGTAACATGAATATTAGTGGATCAAAGTAGAGTAATGAACAACATAATTGAAATGGTAGATCATAGATTGAGGTTGAATTAAAAAGGTGATTACACACATAAGTCACCACCAAAAAAGTTGATGGGAATGCTGTAAATTTATTTTATGAAGTTTTAATCAGTAAATCCTTCACGGCGAGAGAATGGAATTAATGCCATTCAGTGCAGTGGAAGGAAAATAAACATTCTCATTGATGTACCGATACAGAGTAGGGAAGAAATGTATTGAATGAAGAGTTGCATTCCAATCAACTTTACTGACCGTCATTTGCAATATTTATAACATGTTTTTTTTATATGGAGTGAATGGATAAGTGGGTGGATGGTGGCGGAGGTAGGGGGGAGGGGTAAGTTTTCATAGTGTGTGGATACTTGTATTGGATGGCGGCTTCAGTGTGGATAGTGTGTGGATATTGTGTTGGGTGGAGGCTTCAGTGTGGATAGTGGGTGGATACTTGTGTTGGGTGGTGGCTTCAGTGTGGCTAGTGTGTGGATACTTGTGTTGGGTGGTGGCTTCAGTGTGGATAGCGTGTGGATACTTGTGTTGGGTGGTGGCTTCAGTGTGGATAGTGTGTGGATACTTGTGTTGGGTGGTGGCTTCAGTGTGGATAGTGTGTGGATACTTGTGTTGGGTGGTGGCTTCAGTGTGGATAGTGTGTGGATACTTGTGTTGGGTGGTGGCTTCAGTGTGGATAGTGGGTGATACTTGTGTTGGGTGGGGCTTCATGGGCTAGGGGTGGATACTTGTGTTGGGTGGTGGCTTCAGTGTGGATAGTGTGTGGATACTTGTGTTGGGTGGTGGCTTCAATGTGGATAGTGTGTGGATACTTGTGTTGGGTGGTGGCTTCAGTGTGGATAGTGTGTGGATACTTGTGTTGGGTGGAGGCTTCAGTGTGGCTAGTGTGTGGATACTTGTGTTGGGTGGAGGCTTCAGTGTGGATAGTGGGTGGATACTTGTGTTGGGTGGAGGCTTCAGTGTGGATAGTGTGTGGATACTTGTGTTGGGTGGAGGCTTCAGTGTGGATAGTGTGTGGATACTTGTGTTGGGTGGAGGCTTCAGTGTGGCTAGTGTGTGGATACTTGTGTTGGGTGGAGGCTTCAGTGTGGATAGTGTGTGGATACTTGTGTTGGGTGGAGGCTTCAGTGTGGATAGTGTGTGGATACTTGTGTTGGGTGGAGGCTTAAGTGTGGATAGTGTGTGGATACTTGTGTTGGGTGGAGGCTTCAGTGTGGATAGTGTGTGGATACTTGTGTTGGGTGGAGGCTGCAGTGTGGATAGTGGGCGGATACTTGTTGGGTGGAGGCTTCAGTGTGGATAGTGGGTGGATACTTGTGTTGGGTGGAGGCTAAAGTGTGGATAGTGTGTGGATACTTGTACGTATTGGGTGGGGGCTTTAGTGTTGATGCCGCCAGCTTGTGTTGTCATGGAGACTTAAGGGAGTCGAGGAAGATCTGGTCCGCGCATTAATCTCCTTTATTAATTTATTTTTGATGGCGTAGAACATCTGCCAATTCCAGCACGGACAATTTTGCTTCTCTCTGGTATTAGTGTGGCTGGTGTCGGAGGCAATTTTTTTTTTTTTATCTATCTAAGTGGAGGGAACATGTGATTTTAGTTTAATTTCTATAGGTTAAAGGAAATTTGTCGTTGTGGTGCCAGTTTTTGTTAAATTTATGCCGCTGGTTTAGTGTAATTTGTTGATTTTAATGAATATATTTTCTCTCTTTATGTTAGATGGTGTTGAGAAATGTATCCCATGGCGCAACTAGAGTATAGTGTGTATGATTTATACTGAGGGAAAGGCCGGCGAGGGTGGGTGGAATGTGAGCTGTGGGATGGCGAAGGGCGGGAGGTTGTGTGTGTGTGCGGGCTACCAGAGGCTAAGAGTGTGTGTGTGTGTGTGTGTGTGTGTGTATGTATGTATGTATGTATGTGTATGTGTGTGTGTGAGTGTGTGGGCCGGAAGGGATGGATGAAGGGAAGGGTGAGTGTAGGGTTAGGATATTTACCGTGTGGAAAATCTTCAAACGAGAATCAAACTGGTCCCCGGCACCCCCGCGCCCGGGCATGGAAGAGGAGCGGTCGGTGCCCTCCTCTTGGTAGCCTCCCCTGCGTCAGTCCTGCGTCAGCCGCCTCCAGGGGCTGACGGAAGACCTTGAGGACTTGTAGAGGATAATGAACGCTTTTTTCCCTCTTGGGTGTTGTTGTTGAAGTGCCTTTTCAAGTACGTTTTTATCCTTTTTTCTTTTTTCTTTTTCTGAGGCTTTGAAGGGCGGCGAGTGTAGGTGTATTTCTTTTCTTCTTCTTTTATTTACAATACTTTCTGAAAGGGTCTTGTAGGAGTCCTTATCGTCTTGTTAAGCAAGGGGCGAGGTCGTGGTCCTTCTGGTTTAAGAGTGCACACAACGACTCTTATCCTTACATATGTACGTATGTTTTAACAGGTAAAAGAGATTCGTAACTTTAGTACAAGTCTATGTAAAGTACGTATGTATATATATATAATATATATATATATATATATTGTTAATCTGGGTCGTGTGTTGAACTCTCAGCCACTTAAAGCTAGAAGTACCCTGAGAATGAGGTTTCGACAAGTATGCCGGTAAAGGGTTGTGGCCCCAGTGCCTGAAGGAAAGACTGACTTCTTTTGAGGCGCTGCTGCAGTGGGAACGCGGCGCAGGACCCGTTCCCTCTAGGCAGGTGAAGGCAGGCAGGTAGGCGTGTAGGCGGCCGCAGGTACGTTGGGTTTAAGGAAGTTTAGGTGAAGCTCATGCAAAAAGTTGTTGGTTGCTTGGTCAAAAGTCGTCGCAGTGCCGCAGTGACTTGGCTTGTTGGTTTCTTTCTCTTCTCTCTCCCTCTCCCTCTCCCTCTCTCTCTCTCTTTCTCTCTTTCTCTCTTTCTCTTTCTCTTTCCCTCTGTGTGGAATTCCAAATGAACTAAGACTTTTCTGTTTTTCTTCAATGACTTTTGGATGCGGCTTGCAAATATGTCCTTTTATGTTTCTGTTTATTCTTTTTCACCTGATTACGGATGTGTCAGTCGTGAGCTCTTTTTCTTTTTTCTTATATTCTATTTCTGGCCGCTGATCCGAAGGTTAATTTCCTGTCAGATTATGATCTTTGTTGCTGTCGTGGTATTTTTTTTCCCTCGAGTTTCCTTTCCTGTGTCGCTATCAGGAAGACACGTCGTGCCTGGCTGGCTGGCTGGCTGTTGCAGTTGTTTATTTTTCACTTTGATTCTCTAGAGACGGCATTAATTTCTCCGCATCATGCTCTTTCCTCAGCCACGTACAGCGTCCCCGGGTTAGTAGGGCTCAGAGGGGACGAGTCTGGTGGCTGGGGACGAGTTGAGGGTGTGGAGGCAGTAGTGGCGTCGTCCTCGAGTCAAGGTGGAGCGGCAGGAGATGGATAACTTCGGGTAATTTATGATGGTGTTTGCAGGCGCAGGCCATTCATTGCCGGGGCCTGTCGATAAAATTTCCTCTCGCCGCCTCTTGCTTTTCGCGAATCAGTTGGACGCGATGAGAGGGGAATAAATGGATGACTCCTATAGATATTTTCTTAGCTATTTTTATCCTCTGCTATGTTACTGGCACCGTTCTTCCCGTTGTTGTTGTTTGTCACCATATAGTGGATAACGAATGGGCTTAGATGGTGCTCTTTTTTTTGTATATCTAAGCTGATGGTGTGGCTGAACCGTTTGTCACTTAAACGAAGAGTGGTCTGAAGGAACAATGGTCTCCTTTACAACAGCTGGCACACCGAGAAAGCCTGTCACAACCGCGTTAAGTGCACACACAGTATAGTCGCCGCGCCCATAAATCTTTCGGGCAGGTCACGAGCGTTAGGGTGTCTGCTCGTGAGCGCCTTTGCTACTGCACGAACGACACTGTTTTTCTTCTTGCATAAGCCTCGCTTGGGTCAGTCTATCTCAGGCTGCCGCACGTTATAGGAGGAGGAGGAGTGTTGAGGTGCGGAGGTGTGCCGGCGGCGGGAGAGAGAGAGAGATACACAGAGAGAAGATCCTGTTTTGCCCCTGAGAACAGCGAAAGATTGTCTTGGCGTGCGTTGGCTGCCGCGCCCGGGCTGAGAGTCTAACACAAGCACACACATACACGGAGGTTGGCGTATCACAGAAGAATCATCACAGTTTGAGTATTACATGAATGTTTATGTATGTAATCAGACATTTACTTTATTACAATAATTTAACTACTTGTCTTAACCGGAGTCTCAGGGTAAGAACTCCTCCCGAGATGCTCCCGCCGCGGCCCCCCAGGTGCTTAGTGAGGTGAAGGGCACTGCTAGCTAGGCACTAGGAACAGAGTCACCCATCACGTGTTACAGGAAGGGAAGGGAAGGGAAGGGCAGGTGAGGATGTACTGTGACAGTCTTAAGTGTTATTGCTTGATAAGGCTGAGGTGCTTCTCGGCGTCCTGGCGCGAGGATCAACAGGGACAATTAGCGGGTTGGAGGCTGGGTTTTTTCTCCACTTTATTCACGCTTCTAATTATCTCCTGGTAATGTTTATGTTTTTTCTGTCTTTGTTTATTTGTTAAGACTCGATGATGGTTTGGTTGAGTGCGTTTCTCCTGGCTACGTGCGCTGTCTATCTTGTTCGTTTTTTATATCTATCCTTTCTTTGAAGGGTCCTGTCGGTTTGAGTCCTGTCTCACTCCCTTATCTCTCTATCTTCCTGGGTGTTCGGTGCGCCGGTCACCACCACGAGAACACGCGCCGCAGCGAACACCTCAACGCAACACACACACACTCACACACCCGAGTCACAGCGTCTGTCCTCAGCCCGATGGTGGGGTTCCCTTCCTCCAGCCCTCCGCCGGGCCACGCCGCTCACCTCACACACGCAAAAATAACAAAACGCGATCAAATGAATGTTATGCTGAACAACACCGCACAGAGATCTCACAACTGCGTAGTAGTAGTAGGAGGAGGAGGAGACGGGTTGAGGATTAAGATGAAGGTGAGGAGGAGGTGGAGAAGGAGTAGAAGGTGGTGATGTAAGCGGCCGCCACGGAGGTGTTGTTGTTAACGAGACACGCACGCACACGCTGTCGCCGTCACCGCCGCCGCTGAAGCTGCTGCCCGCACGACGCACTCATCGCCGCCTCAGCCCCGTTACTGTCCTCTTCGGTGCAGGTGTCCGTAGGTGCCCGCTCGGCCCTCTGCGCGCGATCTCGGCTGAGGGGACAAGGTGCGGCCCGACGGTGTCCCTCGCTTCACCTGAGGTTCCACGGCAGATGAGGTTCTCCCCCGACGGAGGAGGAGGAGGAGGAAGAGGAGGAGGAGCGAGAGGTAGAGTGCCAATGGCTGGGGCCCGCGCGGGAGGGTTGGCACCGCTCAACTGGGGCTCAGAGCGGCTGTGTTAGTGGGACCTGCCTGGGCCTCCTCTTCCCCTCCCTCCCGGCTCTCTCTCTCTTCTCTCTCTCTCTCTCCTCCCCTCTCTCTCTCTCTCTCCTCTCTCTCTCTCTCTCTCTTATTTCTCTTTCTCTCTCTTTCTCTCTCTCTTTCTCTTCTCTCTCTCTCTCTCTCTCTCTCTCTCTCTCTCTCTCTCTCTCTCTCTCTCTCTCTCTCTCTCTCTCTCTCTCTCTCTCTCTCTCTCTCTTTTCCTCTTTCTCTCTCTCCTTCCCGTCCTAGCACTCACATCCACCATCCCCTTCATTCTCTCTACACTGTTCTCTCTTTCCATCTCCCTTCCACCTGTCCCTCCACCACCACCACCACCATCCCCACCACCACCACAACCACCACCACCACAACCACCACAACCACCACAACCACCACCACCACCCTCTCTCTACCTCCCTCTGCCTCCCTCTCGCTGAATATGGTGATGGTGGGGATGAAAATGGAAGAATGGGAAGTTCAATAATGGCGGGCATGAAGAGAGAGAGAGAGAGAGAGAGAGAGAGAGAGAGAGAGAGAGAGAGAGAGAGAGAGAGGAGAGAGAGAGAGAGAGAGAGAGAGAGAGAGAGAGAGAGAGAGAGAGAGAGGATAACATTAAGTAAAGAAATAAAAAGAGGATAGTGTCGGGAATATACTAAAGGTGAGGAATGTGACGACCCCTTTACGAATATTGTTATTTTTGTCCGCCATTTGAAGCTGCTTTCGTCGCTTAGTGTTCATGTGTGTGTGTGTGTGTTGGTTGGTGTGTGTGTGTGTTGGTGTGTGTGTGTGTGGTGTGTGTGTGTGCGTGTGTGTGTGTGTGTGAGACGACGTTGTGGTAAGGCTATTTTTGTGTAATTTAATCCCTGTCTTAGATCAAAAGCAACAAAATCGCACGCGTCTGCCTCACATGTTCGAATCAAAGTAGTAATAAACTAATCATTAATACTTGACTATAATTAGAACACACTCTTCATAGATACCCGTGAGTAGAATAATGCAGCAAAAAGATTTAAAACAGTTGATAAAAGTAGAAAGATTTACCGTAACAATTTAAACTAAGGTGGAGTTTTAAGCTGAGAAAGACAGCCATAATGGTAGGTGGGAGGGAAGGGGAGGGGAGAAGTGTAGGAAGGGGGAAGTAGAGGAGAAAGAGTATAATTGTAGTGGGAGGAGGAACGGAGGAGGGCCGTTATATGTAGGTGTTGGGGAAGAAGGTTGCGGGAAGTGATGAGAGGGGGAGGAGGGGGAGAAAGAGTTAAATTGTAGTGGGAGGAAGGGAGAGGAGCAGAGAGGGATGGAGAAGGTGTGAAGGAAAGCACAAAGATGTAAAGGCTTTCCTCCATTACTTCAACTGAATATAAATCTAGTGATGGTTGTAAGGCAGGGAAAAGGACATGAAGGAGGAGGGATGAAAAGGGAAGAGGGGAAAGGTTGAAGGGTTAAGAGGAGGAAGGGATGAGATGAATGAGGGAAGAAAGGTCGAGGAAAAAGGGGGGGGGGGTATTGGGAAGAGGATGGAGTAAGTGCGATTGTCGAAGTGAAAAATAGGAGAAAAAAAT
>JACEEZ010006399.1:632500-640000 GCA_016584305.1 Chionoecetes opilio | reverse complement strand
CTCTTCTTCCTCCTCCTCCAAGTATTCCTCATCATTATCCACCTTTTTTTCCTCCTCCTCCTCCACCTACGGTCCATTTATATTATTTGACTTTTTTCCACTTATTCCATATCCCTTACCATCCCCCCTTCCCCTTAACATCCTCCCTTCCCCTTACCATCCTCCCTTCCCCTTACCATCCTCCCTTCCCCTTACCATCCTCCTTCCCCTTACCATCCTCCCTTCCCCTTACCATCCTCCCTTCCCCTTACCATCCTCCCTTCCCCTTACCATCCTCCCTTCCCCTTACCATCCTCCCTTCCCCTTACCATCCTCCCTTCCCCTTACCATCCTCCCTTCCCCTTACCATCCTCCCTTCCCCTTACCATCCTCCCTTCCCCTTACCATCCTCCCTTCCCTTCCCCTTACCATCCTCCCTTCCCTTCCCCTTACCATCTTCCCTTCCCCTTACCATCCTCCCTTCTTACTATCCTCCCTTCCCCTAACCATCTTCCCTTCCCCTCTCCATCTAGCCCACTCAATCTTCAACGCCCCCTTCCCCTTATCTGAGGAGGAAGGGCGTCTCCCCTCAGGCCCTGCAGGATAGGCATAACAAGGGGCGGCTCAGGGAGAGTGTGCGACCTGGCTTGGTAAACATTGTGTATGGTGCCGGGGTTACGAGAGAGAGAGAGAGAGAGAGAGAGAGAGAGAGAGAGGAGAGAGAGAGAGAGAGAGAGAGAGAGAGAGAGAGAGAGAGAGAGAGAGAGAGTAGGGAAGACTTTCACTTGCTCTCTATTTAATTTTGATATCTTTTTTTGTGTTTGCGTGTATGCAATATGAATGCTTCTCCAATTTGTATACTGATTGCATGTATTGTTTCTTTGTGAATCTTTTACTTCTCTTTATCCGCACACACACACACACACACACACACACGCACGCACACACACACACATACACGCACACGCACACGCACGCACACGCACGCACACGCACACACACGCACACGCACACGCACACACATACCACACGCACACACACACACACACACACACACACACACACACACACACACACACACACACACACACACACACACACACACACACACACACACACACACACACACACACACACACATACATACTAACACACACACTAGATGCGCAGTAAGCTCTTCCCTTCCTCATAATTAAAATCTTTCTCTACCCCCCTCTCTCTCTTTATGATACATAAGGTGTATGTCAGTATATATTATATATAAAGGAATTAGATACATAAATGATAAGAGGAGGAGGAGGAGGAAATTCCCAGCATATGAATGAGGGATAGGACCACCACCATTTCCACCATCACCACGACCTCTACCTTTAAAGCAAGAGAGAGAGAGAGAGAGAGAGAGAGAGAGAGAGAGAGAGAGAGAGAGAGAGAGAGAGAGAGAGAGAGAGAGAGAGAGAGAGAGAGAGAGAGAGAGAGAGAGAGAGAGAGAGAGAGACTTTATCCTATCACTCAACGCCTTTATCCTATCACTCAACGCCTTGCAACAATGGTGGCAGCGTGAATATCATGTCATTCCTTTTATGTGACAAGGAAAAAAGGCTTTAATTACCCACGCCGTCGGAGTCGCGCCGCGAGTCGGGCAATCAAATCCTTCTGTTTGTTTGTAGGTGTGTAAGTTTGTTCGCACTCTAACGCTATTATTTTTTGTTATGGTTAATACATTTATTAATTGCGGAAAACTAGGGCCTACCACGTTTCGCAATAATTTTCAAGGCATAAGGTCAAGGTCAAGGTAACGGTCACGAGGTCACAACATTTCAAACTCAAAAACTGATGCTTGAGTTGCCAAGCTCGACATGTGGGTAGACCTTGAGCCTACCGCGTTTTGCAATGATTTTCAGGTCAAAAGGTCGAAGATCAATGTCCCGGTCACAAAATTTCAAAATAAATTTTGTTCCATGTGGCTTGTACTGTTTAAGGGACACCAAATGTTAATACAAGTTAGCTTGGAGTCTGGGACACCTCCTGAGCTAAATGACATTGACCTTGGCTTGGACTTTGAAGATTGATGTGAGATTGATGGAGTCACAATTTAGGTACAAGGGTCATAAGGTTCAGGCTTAACATGGTGGCTAATGACATAATGTCATGAGTCCATTAAGGAGTGCATGCAGGTGATATATGCATCTCAGGACTGAGTTGGGGTCAATCCGTGAAAGGTCAAGGTCATTAAGCCCCAGATTTATGAGATGACATACAGTATATGTAAGCTACATACAGAAATGATAAGATTAACCAGCAATAATACAGGCAACTTAAAATGGAAAGAAATACGTTAATCTACCAGTATACACTGCGCAAAGTTGATGCAAGGCCCATAGAAACTTAAACTGAATCTGACACTATTAGGGCTGCAGACGTGGCTTTGCGTCTCTCGAGTGCACATCTAGTTGGATCATATATTTGGTGTGTGTGTATGTATGTGTGTGTGTAGTATAGTGCATGTGTTGCAGTCCAAGGCAGCCCCCCCCTCCCCCCCCGTCACACACACACACACACATCCTCTTATACATTCTCTTCACATCTATAATCAAATTTATCAACATTCTCGCTTCCTTGAGCACAGATGTTCTTTCTCCTAAACTATTTATTTCTTGCTCCTTTTTTCTTCTGGCTTTTTTCCTTTTCTTGTTCGCTTGTCATTACGCTCCTCTCCCCTTTCACTTTTATTTATTTTTCCTCTTTTTACCTTCCTTCTGTTCATTACCGTGTGTGTGGGTGTGTGTGTGTGTGTGTGGTGTGTGTGTGTGTGTGTGTGTGGTGTGTGTGTGTGTGTGTGTGTGCGTGGGTGGGTGGGTGGGTGTGTGTGTGTGTGTGTGTGTGTGGTGCTTTTTTATGTCCTTTGCTTTCAGTTTCGGCATCAGAAGTCACTTTGTCATGTTTGCTTTGGTGTTTGCCTGCAGGACGAGGTAGGAAGGAGGAAGCAGGAACTAGGAGGAGGAGGAGGAGGAGGAGGAAGAAGAAGGGGGTCAAAAGAAAGAGAAGAAAGAGATGTCGAATGAGAAGGATGGCGATGGAAATGCGGAAAAAGAGAAAGTAGACGAACAAAGATATAAGAGTAAGAGGAGGAAAACAGGTAGGAGAAGGAGGAACTGCATGTCACCTCGTATTCGTGCGTTTCGACATTAACTTATTTCTCCCACTAATGCTCCCCTTATAAATTAAGCGAGTTTTCTTTAATATATGCCCTCTGGTAGTCTATTATAGTTTCGCCGATTGGGATTCGAGTTGACCGTCATTTGATGGAAGATGCAACGGCTTTATGGCCTTTGGTATATAGAGCGGATAAAACCTCATGCAACAATTTGTGGCTTTTCTAATTAATTCATGTTGTTTATAATGTTTTTAGCCTTTCATATAATTTCTTAAACGTCATTGAAATATAAAAGAATGAAATAAACATCAGAGAGAGAGAGAGAGAGAGAGAGAGAGAGAGAGAGAGAGAGAGAGAGAGAGAGAGAGAGAGAATTAGGGAAGCGACCATTGTTGTGGGAGCAAACAATGGTTGCTACTTTGCTCTCCTTTCATTAAGCGCTGGGTTGCCTGCCGGGGATCTGATGCTCGTCAACACGCGCCGTATTGACACTGTCGCACGCTGGATGTCAGGGCTGTACCGCACCAGCCAACACCGGGGTATGAAGGGCCCTTAGGGATAGAAGGGAGGGACGGGGTGAAGGGTTGGTGAATACGTAGATAGAAAATGGAGATTGTAGGGATGGGAAGGCAAGGGAAGTGATGGGCAGGGATGGGAAGGCAAGGGAAGTGATGGGCAGGGATGGGAAGGCAAGGGAAGTGATGGGCAGGGATGGGAAGGCAAGGGAAGTGAAGGGCAGGGATGGGAAGGCAAGGGAAGTGATGGGCAGGGATGGGAAGGCAAGGGAAGTGATGGGCAGGGATGGGAAGGCAAGGGAAGTGATGGGCAGGGATGGGAAGGCAAGGGAAGTGATGGGCAGGGATGGGAAGGCAAGGGAAGTGATGGGCAGGGATGGGAAGGCAAGGTAAGTGATGGCAGGGATGGGAAGGCAAGGGAAGTGATGGGCAGGGATGGGAAGGCAAGGGAAGTGATGGGCAGGGATGGGAAGGCAAGGGAAGTGATGGGCAGGGATGGGAAGGCAAGGGAAGTGATGGGCAGGGATGGGAAGGCAAGGGAAGTGATGGGCAGGGATGGGAAGGCAAGGGAAGTGATGGGCAGGGATGGGAAGGCAAGGGAAGTGAGGGCAGGGATGGGAAGGCAAGGGAAGTGATGGGCAGGGATGGGAAGGCAAGGGAAGTCAAGGGCAGGGATGGGAAGGCAAGGGAAGTCAAGGGCAGGGATGGGAAGGCAAGGGAAGTCAAGGGCAGGGATGGGAAGGCAAGGGAAGTGATGGGCAGGGATGGGAAGGCAAGGGAAGTCAAGGGCAGGGATGGGAAGGCAAGGGAAGTCAAGGGCAGGGATGGGAAGGCAAGGGAAGTCAAGGGCAGGGATGGGAAGGCAAGGGAAGTCAAGGGCAGGGATGGGAAGGCAAGGGAAGTGATGGGCAGGGATGGGAAGGCAAGGGAAGTGATGAGTGCATGGAATAATAAATCTACACGTTCTGTTATAAGTGTATTATGAATCATTGTCCTTTTAGTGAATAGATTGTAATCCGGTGTTAATGATGCGTTATCTAAAGCTGGCATTGAAAGGTAACGTGCGTCTGCGTACACACACGCACACACACGCACACACGCACACGCACACGCACACAAACACACACGCACACAAACACACACGCACACAAACACACGCACACAGAAACACACACACACACACACACACACACACACACACACACACACACACACACACACACAGACACAGACACACACGCACAGAAACACACACGCGCACACACACACACACACATAGAAACACACGCATACACACACACACAGAAACACACACACACACACACACACAGGGCTAATGATCCAGTATTGAACACCGATTTATAATGCCGATTACGATAAATATTTGGCTTTGCATCAGGAGGGAAGTGAAAGAAGGGGAGGGATGAAGGGAAAGAAGGGGAGGGATGAAGGGAAGGAGGGGGCGCTGGGGTAATTCTAATCTCTACCCTTATGTCTACTTGTCTCCCTCACTTTACCTCCTTCCCTCACTCCCTCCCTCACTACTTCCCTCACTGCCTGCCTCACTGCCTGCCTCACTTGCATACAGAAACCAGGCGATTATTAAGACATCAAATGTTTCCATGATGATATAAGTTTGTTTTTGTCCCGTTGAATGCAAACAATGGAGCGATCCATATTCATTGACCGTTTTACTTTAATTTTTCTAACTACACTGATGATATTAATGGTAATGATGAAAGATATAATTGTACAAATAATCATGGCAATAGTAATGATGGAAATGATAATCACAATGATAATGCTTATGAGACTGGAAATAATAATGATGTTAGTGTCTACTATTTTGTAATTTACCATGATTGACCATATTTTGCTCACCCTTGTCATTTTTGTCTTCTACTTCTTAGGTTAATTTTTTTTTTTAACTAAAAAGAGAATATGAAGAAATTGCAGAGAGAGAGAGAGAGAGAGAGAGAGAGAGAGAGAGAGAGAGAGAGAGAGAGAGAGAGAGAGAGAGAGAGAGAGAGAGAGAGAGAGAGAGAGAGAGAGAGAGAGAGAGAGAGAGAGAGAGAGCAGACCGTATTACCTCCTAAGACGTGTCCTCACCTTCTATTACTTACTTAGGAACAGGTACTTCATTCCTCCATTCTCTCTATCTCTCTTTCTCTATCTCTGTATATGTCTATCTGTCTGTATATATGTATGTCTGTCTGTATCTGTATGTATTTTTTTTATCTCTCTCTCTCCTCTCTCTCTCTCTCTCTCTCTCTCTCTCTCTCTCTCTCTCTATATATATATATATATATATATATATATATATATATATATATATATATATATATATATATATATATATATATATAAAGAGTGAGACATTTCTTTTTTTTCTCTATCTCTTCCTTCTCTGTCTCCTGTTTCCTTCCCTTCAAGTTACGTTCTTCTTCATTTTCCTCCCTTTATTCTCTTGTTGCAGTCATTCCCTTCCTCCTTCTGTCATTACTCCCCTTACCCAGAATTAGAGGCAATGGTGGGAGTATTGAAAACCATGCACATCTATCTATTTGAATAACGCGTTTGTAACAGTCTGAACTTCTCTCTCTCTCTCTCTCTCTCTCTCTCTCTCTCTCTCTCTCTCTCTCTCTCTCTCTCTCTCTCTCTCTCTCTCTCTCTCTCTCGCACGCATTTTATTCAACAAATATATTACAAAACAGCAATTTTGGTTAAAAGACATACATAAAAAAGACAATTGTGAATAACTGTCCATGGATTTTTGTTCTCCTTTATTCATAACTTTTTAGTGAATCATATCTGTCCTTGCATGTCTTGCCTATCTTTTTTATCTTTCCTTTCTTTCTTTTGAGTGATATATGTCCTTGCAACCCTTATCTATTTTTTATCTTTTCTCCTTTTTCTTCCTTACTATTCTTTTAATAATAAAATCAATACTTATTCTCTTGCCTCATGTATTATGTTTTTTCCTTTTCCTTTCGAAAATTCCTGCTTTCAATATTAGAGTAAGTCAGTTGATGAGTAGGTCAGTGAGTCAGGCAACCCTTCCTTCAATATTAGAGTAAGTCAGTTGATGAGTAGGTCAGTGAGTCAGGTAATCTTTCCTTCAATATTAGAGTAAGTCAGTTGATGAGTAGGTCAGTGAGTCAGGTAATCTTTCCTTCAATATTAGAGTAAGTCAGTTGATGAGTAGGTCAGTGAGTCAGGTAATCTTTCCTTCAATATTAGAGTAAGTCAGTTGATGAGTAGGTCAGTGAGTCAGGTAATCTTTCCTTCAATATTAGAGTAAGTTGGTGAGTAGGTCAGTGAGTCAGGTAATCCTTCCTTCAATATTAGAGTAAGTCAGTTGACGTTAGTGAGTCAGGTAATGCACCATACTGATTTTCCTCCTAAACATAACTGCAACAGGAAGTCAATTAGTCAGTAGTTAGGACAGTTAACAGGTGACACATCCCTTTAAACCTTCCCTCTTTCCCCCTATAGTAAATCTTCATCTCCTTTGTACTTCCCTACTCATCTCTTTATCCTTCCTCCCTTTCAATCTCTTTACCTCATGTATCCCTTAATCCCGCCTTCTTAACTTCGCCCTTTCAGTGAGTATCTGGACTATGTTTATCGCCTTCCTCTGTCTGCCTACTCTCACCTCACACATCTTCCTTTCCCTCTCTCCGTCCATCCAGTCCTCCATTCTTTCTTAACTTCTCTTGGGAAATGAGGCAAGCGAGAAGGCGTGCTATGTTTTTTGTTTTTGTTTTTGGATACGCTCTATAAACAGCACAAGTATAGGGTCGGTGCTCCTCCTCTTCTTCTAGTCGCCTGGTTATATATAGGCCTATATAG
>JACEEZ010006399.1:562500-627500 GCA_016584305.1 Chionoecetes opilio | reverse complement strand
GAGAGATAGGAGAAGAAAAGAGGAGAGGATAGGAGAAGAAAAGAGGAGAGGATAGGAGAAGAAAAGAGAGAGAAGGAAGGAGAGAGAGGAAAGAGGAGAGGATAGGAGAAGAAAAGAGGAGAGGATAGGAGAAGAAAAGAGGAGAGGATAGGAGAAGAAAAGAGGAGAGGATAGGAGAAGAAAATAGAGAAAAGGAGGAGAGGAGAGGACAGGAGAGGAAAGGACAGAGTGAGAGTTAGGAGTCGCGTGTCATTTGTTCACCTCCACTTAATCACCTTTGGAGAACCTTGTAGGGGAAGAGGAAAGGCTGTCAGCGGCCTAATTGCTTGTTGAAAAATCTATTTAAGCCTCCCACTCTTCTCGTCTTCCTCCTCCATTATCAACTTCATCTTATGCTCCTTCTGCTGTTTACTTGTGCGTTTTCCTTGATATCTTTCTGACGTGCTTGCGTGTGCGTGTGTGGAATTGAAAGAGAGAGAGAGAGAGAGAGAGAGAGAGAGAGAGAGAGAGAGAGAGAGAGAGAGAGAGAGAGAGAGAGAGAGAGAGAGAGAGAGAGAGAGAGAGAGAGAGAAGAGAGAGAGAGAGAGAGAGAGAGAGAGAAGAGAGGAGAGAGAGAGAGAGAGAGCGCGCATGAACGCACCTGCTCAATCACGCACCAGGTGACGCGTCCAACAAAGGTAATTGGACTCGGGGGCCTGCTGCTTGATGCGCTGGCTGGACGCCCTGGACAGATTGCAGCAGTTGGGACAGGGGGGGGGGGGTTCGGACGGGCGGGGGGGTATAAAAATTCATCCATCTTCCCATTTACTTCTCTTCCTTCTCCTCCTAGATATCAAAAGGTCTCTGATGACTATTCTTCCGATGTAATCCTCCTCCTCATATTTCCTTCTACTGTATTTTTCTTTCTTTAGTAATGAGTAGTGAAATCAAACAGCTCCGTCAGGAACTAAATGTATCTTGCTGTTTGTGATTCCTTTTCCTCCTTTGTAGTCCACTCCTACGCCTCTTCTGTCCTACTTCCTCTCCTCACCTTTCTCCTCCTCCTCCTCCTCCTCCTCCTCCTCCTCCTCCTCCTCCTCCTCCTCTTCCTCTCTCACGGAGGCTTAATGAAGGGGCCATTTGGCAGCTCCTCGTCAGGGTGTTCCTGGTGAGGGATCGGCGGCTGCGGAATGCCACACAACGACACCCTCCCTCCTGGCACACCTTGACGCGTCGCACTATATATTGAATTCACCATAAAATTTCTATCCTTATTTAACACACATGGAAGTGAAATATTGAAGCTTTGAAGGCAGGCATGATTCATATGGAGTTTAATGGAACTCGCGTGTTTTCCTTTGATATATAATATGGACTTTAATTTACCTCTCTCCCTTTTTTAGTATTGATGTACATAATTATGAAAGTAGACTAATGGTTTGGTGGAAAAGCTAGAATATTCACATGCTGAAAATTGCAACACTCCTGTTTTTCCAATACATATTTCATTTTTTTCATCAATGCAAATGGAAGCACGTTGAGTGAAGGAATGAATTAAGTCCGCTTTAGATTCTGTATTCTGCTGTATTCTGCTGTATTCTGCTGTATTCTGCTGTATTCTGGGACTGATAGTGCTGTGAAGTGTGGGGCAGGTGTATCCAGCTTCTTTCCTGTGAATACAGAAGTGAGGCAAGGGTGCGTCCTTGCCCCATCACTTTTCAACGCTTGTATGGACTGGGTATTGGACAAGGTTGTAGATCAAAGTGATTGTGGAGCATCCGTCGGCAACACCAAGATCACTGATCTTGTTTTTGCCGATGATGCAGTAATCTTTGCTGAGTCTCTGGAGGTCCTGGTGATGGCTCTCGAGGCGCTGCACGAGGAGGCAAAGCCTTTGGGACTTGCGGTCTTCTGGCTCAAGACCAAGGTCCAGGTGTTTGGAGACTTACTAGATGAAGCAGTACAGTCTGTTCATGCGTGTGGCGAGGACATTGAGATCTTGGAAAGTTTTACATACCTTGGTAGCGCAGTCCATAATGACGGCGGGTCACGTCAAGAAGCCTTACGGCGGATTGGCATAGCCCACGGTGTTATGGACTCGCTCAGCGGGAGTATTTGGCGTTGTCGGTACCTGTGCAGGAGGACAAAGATCCGGATCTTCAAGTCGCTTGTGATCCCTGTCTTACTCTATGGTTGTGAGACATGGACACTAAATAGTGACTTGAAGAGACGAATCAATGCCTTTGGTAATAAGTGTCTTCGCAGAATCATGGGGTATCGCTGGGATGATTACGTGTCAAATCAGCGATTGCACCGTGAGACTGAATCGAGGCCTATTATTACCTGCATAGTCCGTCAGCGCCAACTTCGGCTATATGGGCATGTGGCACGCTACCCTGAAACCGATCCTTCCCATCGGGTTGTATCTGTAAGAGACGATCCGGCGTGGAGGAGGCCAAGGGGGCGCCCACAAGGCTCGTGGCTGGGGCAAGTTGATGTTTCTTGTCGAGAGCTGCTTGGTATGGGAAAGAAGCTTGCATGGGAACTCGCGCGTGGTGACCCCCGGGAGTGGCGTCGTAGGGTGGGCGAGGCGACGCGCCCCCTGGCGTATGCCCCCAATGATTGATTGATTGATTAGATTATGACTTATATATCCATTGAGATAATTCCAACTCTTCCTCTCGTATATATTGTAGAATGCTGAATGCACCATACTTTTAAATAATACAATGAAAACGGCATGAATGGTTGCCAGAAAAATAACAAGACACCCCGCCGGCTACGCTCTCTTGATAGTTAATAGTAATAGCTCAGAGTAGTCACGTAAAGGTAGAAGAGAATATATTGGTAGTGGAAATCTAAACTGAATATCAATAATTTTGGAAGCAGGCTTATGTTTCCCTGGATAGAGGTCGCATAAGGAAGAAACAATAGGATCTTTGTACCCACATTCAGATAACTGTTAAGTGAGTGTGTGCGTGCATGTGTTCGTGTGTGTGTGTATGGGTGTGTGTGTGTGTGTGTATGTGTATGTGTGTGTGTGTGTGTGTGTGTGTATGTGTGTGTGTGTGTGTGTGTGTGTGTGTGTGTGTGTGTGTGTGTGTGTTTTGTTGGATACTATAATACGTGCATGTAATTGGTAACGTTATTTTTGTGAGGGGGGTATAAGGGTTCTGTAGGGTTGGGGGGAGGGGGATGCCAAAATGTTGCTCTCATCGATTCAAGTACCATCACAACTTTAATTTAGACTTCGTTCCCTTCCTTTCCCTTCCAATTCCTTTCCCTTCCTTTCCCATTCCCTTCCCTTCCCTTCATCGCCCCTCCCTGTAACCTCTTCTCACTTTGCTGTAACATGATAATTACATCTTGTGTCACCAAGTGGAATAGATTGGGTGACATGCATGTCTTACCCTTCCATCACTTTTCTTTCCCTTCTTTTTTCTCCTCTTTCTTCCTTTTCCTTCTTTAGCTGTAGTTTTTCTAGTTTTTTTTCCCACCCTGCACTTTTTTTTTTTCTCTCTCTCTCTCTCTCTCTCTCTCTCCTCTTACTCTCTCTCTCTCTCTCTCTCTTCTCTCTCTCTCTCTCCTCTCCTCTCTCTCCTCTCTCTCTCCTCTCTCTCTCTCTCCTCTCTCTCTCTCTCTCTCTCTCTCTTTTATAACCTGTTCTTTGTATTTTAGTTTATCTTTCCACATTTTCTCCCTTCTTTTTCGTTCCTCTCTTCCCTTGACGTTTCTTACTTAGTTCCTCTTTCGCTTATTCAGAAGCTCCTCCTCCTCCTCCTCCTCCTCCTCCTCCTCCTCACGTGCCATTAACTTCTTCCTCTTCCTTCTGTGCTTATCTAAAAATTACTTCGTCTTTACCATTCTTCAATTTTGCTTTTCCTTCCTTTGCCTTCTCGTTTTATTTGCTCTTGCTCCTTTCTCTGATTCGTAAGTCACTTATTCTTCCTGGAGCCACTTTTTACGCTTCCTCTCTTTTTCTTTCCTCCTCATTTCTTGTTCCTCTTTCACACCTCATTCCTTCCTTCTCTTCTCTCTATTCTTCCTTGAAACAACACTTTTTCTTGCTCCTTCTCTTTCTCATCATCGTCTTTCAAGCAGTAGCAGTAAAATCCTTACTTACGAACTGTTCTATTGTTCTTATTCCTGTTCTTATCTTATTGTTCTGTCCTCCTTATGTTCTCTTCTTCCTCCTTATGTTCTCTTCTTCCTCCTTATGTTCTCTTCTTCCTCCTTATGTTCTCTTCTTCCTCCTTATGTTCTCTTCTTCCTTCTTATGTTCTCTTCTTCCTCCTTATGTTCTCTTCTTCCTCCTTATGTTCTCTTCTTCCTCCTTATGTTCTCTTCCTCCTCCTTATGTTCTCTTCTTCCTCCTTATGTTCTCTTCTTCCTCCTTATGTTCTCTTCTTCCTCCTTATGTTCTCTTCTTCCTCCTTATGTTCTCTTCCTCCTCCTTATGTTCTCTTCTTCCTTCTTATGTTCTCTTCTTCCTCCTTATGTTCTCTTCTTCCTCCTTATGTTCTCTTCTTCCTCCTTATGTTCTCTTCTTCCTCCTTATGTTCTCTTCTTCCTCCTTATGTTCTCTTCTTCCTCCTTATGTTCTCTTCTTCCTCCTTATATTCTCTTCTTCCTCCTTATGTTCTCTTCCTCCCTATGTTTTCTTCCTCCCTATGTTCTCTTCCTCCCTATGTTCTCCTCCTCCTCCTCCTCCTCCTCCTCCTCCTCCTCCTCCTCCTCTTCCTCTTCCTCTTCCTCTTCCTCCTCCTCCTCCTCTTCCTCCTCCTCTTCCTCCTCCTCTTCCTCCTCCTCTTCCTCCTCCTCTTCCTCCTCCTCCTCCTCCTCCTCCTCCTCCTCCTACTCTCTGGTAGCAAGAAAGAGGCAGGGTTATGGCGGTGTGTTGTGGTGATGGCCAATGTGCTGTCAATGGCTCCATGTTTGTATCTATGCATCAGAATGGTTACAAGGGACACTGGAGGCGTAACAGTGGGGACAAGACTTCCATGCTCCGTCACCGTCACATCTCGGTCGTCTGTTATGGGTGTTACGTCTCCCTCGCGTCACATTAACTTTCTTCATTTGGTTGTCATGTAGCCTTTTTTTCTGATCCGTTTCTCTGTCTTTCATTTCTGTCTTTTGTTCTTTTTCCTCTTCATATTGCCTCTCTCTCTCTCTCTCTCTCTCTCTCTCTCTCTCTCTCTCTCTCTCTCTCTCTCTCTCTCTCTCTCTCTCTCTCTCTCTCTCTCTCTCTCCTGTTTTTGTTCTCTTCCCTGCTCTATATTATATATTTTCCACTCTGTTATCATCACTGCCTTTACTTTTTTTCTTTCCTTGCCTGCATTCGTTCTCTTCTTCCCCTCCCTCCCCTTCCTTTCACTCCTTTCCTTTCCTTTCTCCTCTGTTTTTGCGTCGTCTTTTTTACCCTTTATCATCCATCTCTCTCTGGTCTGGAATGCAACGTCGGTATTTTTCTTCTTCTTATCCTTACTTTTACCATCGTTGTCATCACTATAATCATACCACCACCACCATCACCACCACCACCATCACCATCACCATCACCATCACTATCGTTTTCTACAGGTAATCATACGCGGTTTCATCATCGAGATGAATCGTTCAATCATCGACCAAGATTCTTCGTCATTAATATTTGCCGCTTTATCCAATAACTATTACTATAAAAAATACTACTGCTGCTACTACTACTACTACTACTACTACTACTTACCGCGACCCGCTCATCGAAAGCATATTGGCGAAAGTTATTTAGCCGCAGGTAGATATATTGGTACCTTTAATCATCCTCCTCCTCCTCCTTCTCCTCCTCCTCCACTTACATTTGTTGCTGTTGCTGTTTGTTCTTCCTTTGTATCCTTATCTTTTTTCTCCACCTCGTCTTTATTCTGCTTCTTTGTCTTCTTCTTTTTCTTAGTTATTATCTTTATCCTCCTCCTCCTCCTCCACCTCCTTCCTACCATGACTTCCTAATTTTCATCCGCCATCTCTTTCCCACCTACTCCTCCATTTCCTCTTTGTCATTTTTTTCCTTCTTCTTTATTCTCTATTTTCCCTTCTTATTTTTCATTCCCCTTCTCTTCATCTCCATTTCACCCTCCTCTCCTCCTCCTCCTCCTCCTCTCCTCCTCCTCCTCCTCCTCCTCCTCCTCCTCTCCTCCTCCTCCTCCTCCTCCTCCTCCTCCTCCTCCTCCTCCTCCTCCCCCTCCTCCTCCTAAACTTACTCTCGAGGGGTGACATGAAACTACTTCTGTCAGATTCACTAGGGATCAAGAAAGAAGGAAGGAAGGGAGGAAAGAAGGTAGGGAAGCGAAGGGAAGGATGAGGAATATAAATGGAAACAAGTCAAGTTCATCTTTCCTTCCTTTTTCTTCATTTCCATCCCTCCATCCTTCCTTCCTTCCTTCCTTCCTTCCTTCCTTCCTTCCTTCCTTCCTTCCTTCCTTCCTTCCTTCCTTCCTTCCTTCCTTCCTTCCTTCCTTCCTTCCCAACCTCCCTTCCTCCTGCATCGCTTACCATGGGAGAAGTGGATTGAATCTGACATGAAGGGAATGATTTAGGCCGTTAGGGAGAAGACCGGAGAAGGAGGTAGAGGAAAGTTTCTTGATATTCGGAAAGTGATTACATGTAAACGTGCGCCAACCCGGGAAGATTCCATTATATAATGTCCTCTATATTATTGCTGTTAGAACCCACCAAACATCTGAAAGTGTGTGTGTGTGTGCGCGTGTGCGTGCGTGTGTGTGTATGTGTGTGTGTGTGCATGTGTATGTGTGTGTGTTCCATGCCAAAGTAATTAATAAGAAAGGCGCGAAGAAGTTTCCTGGAAGACTGAAGAGCAATAATGTTCGGCATTCAACAAAGTTCACCTTTTTTTTGCATTATTTCAGGTGTCGATTTCTCGTTGTAAAGTTATGTTAGAGAGAGAGAGAGAGAGAGAGAGAGAGAGAGAGAGAGAGAGAGAGAGAGAGAGAGAGAGA
Organism: Chionoecetes opilio; assembly: GCA_016584305.1. Lineage (NCBI taxonomy): Eukaryota > Metazoa > Arthropoda > Malacostraca > Decapoda > Majidae > Chionoecetes > Chionoecetes opilio. The sequence goes on along the minus strand of JACEEZ010006399.1, from coordinate 620,526 downwards.
GAGAGAGAGAGAGAGAGAGAGAGAGGTTATGGAGGAAAGCTGAGGGCACTGCAGTCGACATTATCTCCTCTCACAGGCTTGTTAAGGGGGGGTGCGGCAGTGGTCGAATATGTGGCGTAAGCGATTATTACTGTGCTACCGCGAAGGTGTATCAAATAGACCTCCCTACCTCTCCCCCCTCCTCTCTCTCCTCCTCTCCCCCTCCTCTCTCTCCCTCCTCCTCTCCCTCCTCCCTTCGTTATCAGTTTCGTTATTATGATTACGAGTAAGAGTTGCTTGCCTCATATCATAACGCTCAGCACCTCATTGCTTCTGCTCTCCTACAGTATACGCGCCACATTGCAATTTAGTAATATCGTAATGTCTGTAATATGAAAGTATGTACGGTTAACTGTAGCATTTTAGTACTTTCTATAATGGGTGTAATGGAAAAAGGTGTACGTGTGTGTGTTTACAGATGTGTGTGTGTGTTTGTGTTTGTGTGTATGCGTGTGTATGTGTGCGTGTGTGTGTGGGGAGGGGGGTTTATTGAAAGCTAAGGGCGAGAACTAAAACTCATCCAGGTGTGAGTTATCGTTATTTTTATTGCTAATTCTCTCCGGGTACAGATATTTTTCTGGTCGATAGCGTTCAGTGTCATTATATGAAGTGTTTGTGTGGGCAATGTGTGGTGCGCCGCCGTAGTGATCCGTCAATCGTATTAGCGTCACGGGTGCCTCGCTGTTACGTAAAATGGTTAATGTTTGTTGTCGAAGAGTATCGTGTAATATCACTTAACATTACCGTACCGAGAGAGAGAGAGAGAGAGAGAGAGAGAGAGAGAGAGAGAGAGAGAGAGAGAGAGAGAATATTACATAATTGTGTGTGTGTGTGTGTTTGTGTGTGTGTTTGTGTGTGTGTGTGTGTGTGTCATTCACTCATGGTCTTGTTCACGCCGGTCGGACTCGCGATAGCCAGTTTCATCCTACCTGAGCTAGCTTGGAGCTCATTATGACCTATCTTAGGATAATGCTAGGATCTTACACACCCCTTCCCCCATCCCCTTGTTCAAGGGGGACAGTAACCGCCCGAATTTGTCAGTGAAAAATTTCCAGGAGCGAGCGAGTGTTCAAACCAGGTAACTACAGAATGGCATGCCAAAGCTCTATCCACATGACCATCGTTACGGTGTGTGTGTGTGTGTGTGTGTGTGTATGTGTGTGTGTGTGTGTGTGTGTATATATGTGTGTGTGTGTATAAATTAATTCCGGTACGTGCTGGAGGAGGGGGAAAGGGAGGCGATGAGCACAATCAATTCAATGAAACATCTCCATTTTCTTTATTATTAGTGTATAAACTGTGTGTTCCGCGTTGGCCCTCGCGCCCCAATTGAAACAGAAAAAAAAAAGTATAATATAAATAGCCTGCCTGGCTGCCTGCGTACCTGCCTGCCTACCTGCCTGCTCCACCCACTGGTAGTGATGTTGTATTGCAACATTTCTATTACTCTTTACTCGGGACTGTAATTTACGACCGGCAAATAAAATGCTCTTTAGATTCTGATGCACATTTGTACGTACTGCAACACACGCACGCGCGCGCGCGCGCCACACACACACACACACACACACACACACACACACACACACACACACACACACACACACACACACACACACACACACACACACACACACACACACACACACACACCACACACACACCACACACACACCACACACACACACACACACAACACACACACACACACACACACACACACACACACACACACACACACACATACAGTCACACACGTACATATGTAGTTCACAGAAGGAAATTATTTTGTTCAGTTAACTTGGCGATGAGACCCGCATCAGAGAGTAGGCAGAGATGGACGAGGGAACACGGGGGGAGGTGCAATTAAGGGGCGTGAGTGTGTTTGCTGAGCGTCGCTGCGGATGGATGCTGAGCTACGTAATTGCTGACTCCCATTAAAGGGGTTGTAAGGGGTCCGGCCTCTCCTCACCCCCCCCCCCCCCCCCTTCCCACTCTGACAACTCTCTCCCTGTTGATGGATTCCCGTGTTTTTGTTGATGCATGTTCGTGATTTTTCATTGTTAAGTAAAATTATGGTTGTATGACAGTGGTGATGATGATGATGATGATAGTAACCATAATAATAATGATAGGACTTTCGTATTCTATGGGTATCATAAAAAAAATATAGTATGGACGGTTGTGGTTCCTTCTTCTTGGGTATTTAAATGTATTCTAACAAAACAAGAAACATGCACTTAATCTCTTCACAAGTTTATATTTTACTGTCTTAACCTTTAGAGTTCCTTTTGTTCCAGTTTAAATTTTCTTCATTCTGCTTGTGTCTTTTTCTTCGTATATTGTGCTGCTTTGGCAAGATAACAAACTTATGCATTATTATCATCATTATTATTATTATCATTATTATTATTATCATCATTATTATCATTATTATTATTGTTATTGTAATTACCGTGACTATATTCTCCAACGTCGAGCTCCCATTAAAGTAACGAATTGGGTACCCGGAAATACGTAAGGGCCGGAATTTTGTCGTTCTGGAATATCACGTCATCCGGACTCCATTAGAACAGGCGACAACGAACGCTGACGAAGCCAACAATTGATTTTCCGTGTCACTCAGGAATTATTCGCGTCCGCTACAGAAATACACGTAACACAGATATAATTGACGGTACGTAATAGACGAGCGAGACAAGACAAGACACTGTAGCTTCCTGGAAATTGTGTGTGTGTGTGTGTGTGTGTGTGTGTGTGTGTGTGTGTGTGTGTGTGTGTGTGTGTGTGTGTGTGTGTGTGTGTGTGTGTGTGTGTGTGTGTGTGTGTGTGTGTGTGTGTGTGTGTGTGTGTGTGTGTGTGTGTGTGTTGACGCGTCCTCCTTCTTTAGCTATGGATATTTGTGAGGAAAATACATGTTTTATGAGACTTTTTATCCTTCTATCCATATGAACTCTGATGTCTGGCACATTTTCTCCTCTTTGGCAATAAATCAATCAATCCTTCACTTTTATCTACATGTTTTCCTAATATGTTATTGGTGAAGGAAGATTCATGTCTTTAGTGATTTACGTTATATGAAAGGACTTACCAGGTGTCTCCAACAATTTAGGACAATTTTCAAGGTGTTTTGAGGTAGATGTGTTAGGCGTGAAACAGATATCTACTTATGGTCGATTGGCAGCCTGGATGGTTTTTGCATTTTTGTGATACAGTTTTTGGGTGTTTTTCTTTTCCTTCTGGTGTGTGTGTGTGTGTGTGTGTGGTGTGTTGCAGTGTTGATGTGGTAGACCGTGTGTGTGGTGTGTGTGTGTGTGTGTTGAAGTGTTGATGTGGTAGACCGTGTGTTGTGTGTGTGTGTGTGTGTGTGTTGCAGTGTTGATGTGGTAGACCGTGTGTGTGTGTGTGTGTGTGTGTGTTGAAGTGTTGATGTGGTGGAGCGTGTGTGTGTTGTTTTAGGTGGCTTTGGGAGGTACCAAGCACTCTCTTTCACTCTCTCTCTCTCTGTCTTTGATAGTGGAATCCGCTCTCGCCCTCCGCGGGTAGTTGAAAGCTCTCCTTTAATACACTTTCATTTGCTCTCTCTCTCTCTCTCTCTCTCTCTCTCTCTCTCTCTCTCTCTCCTCTCTCTCTCTCTCTTCTCTCTCTCTCTCGCTCTCTCTTTCTGATCTGAGCTTAGCATGGATGTAGAGTCGTGCATTCCTCTTTCCCTCCATCCCACTTCAACCTCCCACTCTCCTCTTCACACACTAGAACGTTCATGTGGCATCCTTTCTCTCTCTCTCTCTCTCTCTCTCTCTCTCTCTCTCTCTCTCTCTCTCTCTCTCTCTCTCTCTCTCTCTCTCTCTCTCTCTCTGTTTAATCCATTATGATTTTGAATAACAATTCTATCAATACGACATCACAACACTGCTCCTCCTCCTCCTGAACGCCCACCATACCTGCAATAATGCATGTCGACCTTACGAAGAGCGCACTCTGTTGACCGTATAACCCGCCCCACCCACGGCCTTCCCACCCCGCCCACCCCAACCCACCCCACCCCGCCCCAACCCACCCCACCCCGCCCCCCCCACCCCACCCCACCCCACCCCACCCCACCCCACCCCGCCCCACCCCACCCCAACCACCTCCCGCTCCCGATCTCTTTGTCTGAAGCGGCGAGTTCCTTTTCACCTCATTTGTAGCAGTACAGGTTTTCTCTCTCTCTCTCTCTCTCTCTCTCTCTCTCTCTCTCTCTCTCTCTCTCTCTCTCTCTCTCTCTCTCTCTCTCTCATTTGTTTTCTATCTTTTTATTGTTTCTTTAGGATAGTTTCCGCTGATTTAAATGTGTAATTACCATATTTTTCTTCCTTTTTCTCCTTTTTTCCTTATTTTATTTATGTTGTAAGAATATTTCGTTATTTATTTCTCAATTATTAGCCTTTTTATATTTGTTGCCTGTAATGAGAAGAGGCTTTCATATTTCCAAGCCAGTGTTCTTTTTCCTCCCATCTGCCCACCTCTCCATTGTCTCTCCCACCTTTCTCCCTCCCCTTTCCCTTCTTTCTCTCTTCCACCCCTTCTCTGTCTCCCTATCTCTCCTCCCTAACCCTTCCCTCACTACCCCTCCATATTTTCTTTATCATTGTGTGCCTAATTAACAGCAATTTACTGAGTGCCTCCCAAGTTTTCGTAGCAAGTTCATGGAAAAGAAGAAAAAAAAACTGAATAAAAATCTATATTAGATCAGAAAATGTCTGTAAAATTTGAAAGTGAGTTTTTTTTCTTCCTTTCTTTAACTTGCACATTTAAAGAGAGAGAGAGAGAGAGAGAGAGAGAGAGAGAGAGAGAGAGAGAGGAGAGAGATAGATAGATAGAGAGAGAGAGGAGAGAGAGAGAGAGAGAGATGAGAGAAGGAGAGAGTAGAGAGAGAGGAGAGAGAGAAGAGACGAGAGGGAGAGAGAGACGAGAGAGAGAGGGAGAGAGAAGAGGAGAGAGGAGAGAGAGAGGAGAGAGAGAGAGAGAGAGAGGAGAATATGGAGGGAGAGGGGGAGACTGACAGGTAATTAGATAGATAGACAACGGGAAGATAAGGAAGACTTCCGGAGGAGGAGGACATGACGTAACGTAACGAAGGTTGAAATAGAGAGATACGACGAGAAACTGGGGAGGAACTGCTATATCGAAGTGAGGAGGAGGGAGGAGGAGGAGGGGAGGAGGAGGGAGGAGGAGGAGGGAAGCAAGCTCTAATATTGTATGAATTGATGGGCGAGAATTGGTCCTCACTAAGTGAAAACCAGCGAACCGTTCCTTGATTATGTCGAAGGAAAAAAAAATAAAGTTGAAAAAGAGTAGTCATGAATTATTTTATGATTATGTATAAAAAAAAAAAATTGCGATAGAAGAAATGTTGAAGTTTTTAACCGTGCATTGTGTAACACGCGTGAAAGGGAAGGAAAGAAAATAAGAAAACTTAATTACTTGACGAAAGTTTTGCATACGATGATAAAGCGAGGGAGTTCCTTGTAAATTTGGAAAAAAATTACTTAGAAAAACGCGAAAGGTGACTTATGAAAAGAACTATTAGTCAAAACAAACGTGAGATTATTGAATACAGCAAAGTTTGATGGAAAAATTGACGACGAGATAATTATAAAAGGAGTAGGAGGAAGAAAAAATGTAAGAGGAGGAGATGGAGGAAGAATAGAGTGTGATGTAAAAGGAATAACGAGTAAAAAACTGTGATAATGGGCCATTAATGGGGCCAAGCGGGCCAACGCGCCTGTCCGGAGGGCGTAAAAAATGTTTGGAGACTTATAGATTGAGAATGACTGAAAAAAAGGAGGATTTTGAGGTGGTGGTAGGTGGTGGTGGTGGTGGTGGTGGTGGTGGTGTTGTAATAAGAAAAGTAAGATGCCTGGACGTTGTTATGATGGTGGTGGTGTGGTAGTGGTGGTGGTGGTGGTGGTGGTGTTGTAATAAGAAAAGTAAGATGCCTGGACGTTGTGATGATGGTGGTGGTGTGGTGGTGGTGGTGGTGGTGTAATAACCGAAGTAAGATGTCTGGACGTTGTGATGATGGTGGTGGTGTGGTAGTGGTGGTGGTGGTGTAATAACCGAAGTAAGATGCCTGGACGTTGTGATGATGGTGGTGGTGTGGTAGTGGTGGTGGTGGTGATGGTGATGGTGGTGTAATAACCGAAGTAAGATGCCTGGACGTTGCGATGGTGGTGGTGGGTGGTGGTGTAATAACCGAAGTAAGATGCCTGGACGTTGTGATGATGGTAGTGGTGGTGGTGGTGGTGGTGGTGGTGTAATAACAGAAGTAAGATGCCTGGACGTTTTGATGGTGGTGGTGATGGTAGTGTTAGTGGTGGTGGTGGTGGTGGTGGTGGTGGTGTATTAACAGATATAAGATGCCTGGACGTTTTGATGGTGGTGGTGGTGGTGGTGATGGTAGCGTTAGTGGTGGTGGTTGTAGTAAAAGGTTTAATAAGTAAGGAGGAGTAATAAAAACAGAAAGAGGAAGAAGACAACGACAAAGATGATGACCAAGAAATAGAAGACGGGCGTTGTCGTCTTTACCATCATCACACCATTCCTCTTCTCCTCTTATCGCCATACATATTTCCCCATCTTGCCTCTTCTATACCTCGCCCCTTTTCTCTGTTCCCTTTTCCCATCACCCCGTCACCCTTGCCCTTCTGAACACCCAATTAGTGAAGGGTTAGTGATGGGAGGGGGGAGTCCCTTCAGAATACACCCACGTGATGAGATGAACCAACTCCCTTATAAAGAAGAAAAACAAAGATGGAAATAAAAAGCCAGCAGTGGAGGCTAGTGGGGGGGGGAATGGATGATGGACAGAATAAAAAAGGGAGATAGGATTGTTCTTTTTGGTGACAAGGGGCAAGAGAGAGAGAGAGAGAGAGAGAGAGAGAGAGAGAGAGAGAGAGAGAGAGAGAGAGAGAGAGAGAGAGAGAGAGAGAGAGAGAGAGAGCCTCGTATATTTTCCTCCGTAACTGAAAACCAAAGGAAAAAAAAATATATAGGGTGTGTATGTGACTGTGTGAGTGAGCGTGTGTGTGTGTGTGTTGTGTGATGAAGAGAGATGAATAGATGGATGGGTAGGAGGTGAGATCTTAGAGTGTATATAGAGAGGGTTACAGTTAGGAGCGGAGGGAGTATAAGACGTTAAGGAAATGTCGGTATTCCTTCCCTCCCTTTGTCTTCCTCGGCCCACGAAAAAAATGTCACCACTAACCAAAGTTTGAAAATAACACAAGCCTTTTAGTCCCCACGACATTATTCTCTTATCTTTGAGCACCAAAGGAGAAAACGTCATTTTAAGCCACATTACTAGAAGACTCACTCTTCCTCTTTTTTCCTCCCTTTTTCCCTCTCCCTTTTTTTTCCCTCCCACCCTCCATTCCCTTTCCTTCATCAGTGGACAAGAGAAAATCCTGCATCCGCTTAAGCTGACTTGGGAGGACTAGATGCGAGGGAGAGAGAGAGAGAGAGAGAGAGAGAGAGAGAGAGAGAGAGAGAGAGAGAGAGAGAGAGAGAGAGAGAGAGAGAGAGAGAGAGAGAGAGAGAGAGACGCCTCATTTCAAACGTGTCTCCTTCCACCTCCTCTTCCACTTTGTTATTATTGTTATAAGTCTCATTATCGCTGGATCTGAGGTGGAGGTATTGGTGGATGTCCTCGTAAGGCGGCCAGGCCAATACCTCGGGGACATCAAATTTTCCCGCTGTTTCCCTGAAATCCAGCTCATCGTTTAGAAATCATGCTGAATTTCTTTTCTGTTATTGTTTTTTATGTTTTTTATTCTATTTGTGTTGGAATAAGGGGAGGATGCTTCTTTTTCTTTAACCCCTTGAGGCCCAGAACGTAATTTCCATTGTACTTGGGTATACCATTAGACTATTTTAACCCCTTCACGCCCAGATCTTTCCTTTGCTATAAAAAATCGTATGTTGTCGAGTCATAAAGTTACAAAAAAGTAGCTTAATACATCAAATTAGTCATTCGACAAGGATACTAAACCGGTCATATCTATGAAATATTGCTTAGTCATTAAAAATTGTCTAATGGTACCCAAATTACAATGGAAATTACGTTCTGGGTCTCAAGGGGTTAATGAATATAAGCAATATTTTATAGATAGGACCTGTTTAGTATCCTTGTCCACGAGCTAATGTGGTATATTAAGCTACTTCTCGTAATTATATGGCTAACAACAGATTATTTCATATATTAATGGAAAGATTGGGCGTGAAGGGGTTAAGGATGAAATAAAAGAACCTAGAGTGTGCTGTGAGTTTACCAAACGACAAACGTGTAAGGAGTGCGGCGGATATAGTTATAGAGGACAAAGGGTGAATTCCTGGCTAGAATCTATAACTGTGAGTCAAATACGAGACTTTACCCAGGTAGGAGAGGCTGGACTGACCCTTTTAGCTTCCGAAATGATTCAGGGACAAAGGTGTGACAGGATCCTTCAATTAACAAGAGGAATTTTCTATAAACACGAGAGATCCGTGAAGTTTGGTTGAGGCTGTAGTAGTATTAAGTGGAGAAGACGACGACGTGGAGAAGTGGACGAAGGGAGGGAAGGGTGGAGGAAGGGAGAGGGAGGGAAGGCAGCAAGATTAGGGATTAGGAAGTGAATCGAACCGCGAAATAAAGTGAGTATGGATCTCTAACCCACCACTCGCCTCCAGGACAAAGGTTGACACAGAAGACGACGACGAGAGAGAGAGAGAGAGAGAGAGAGAGAGAGAGAGAGAGAGAGAGAGAGAGAGAGAGAGAGAGAGAGAGAGAGAGAGAGAGAGAGAGAGAGAGAGAGAGAGAGAGAGAGAATAAAAAAGTATAACCTGAAGATACTGTATATGCAATAGTTGGAAAAAAAATTAAAGTTACTAAAATGCAAGGATTGGAAAGAAGAAAACATAAAAATGCGATGATGATAAATAAAGGAAAGTATGGAGAGAGAATACTGAGAAGAAAGGGAGGGAGGAGAGAGGATACAAAAACGAGTAGAATGAGAGAAGAGAGAGAAAACTAAGTAGTGTAGAATGAAATAAGAGAGAGTAAGTAGTGTAGAATGAAATAAGAGAGTAAGTAGTGTAGAATGAAATAAGAGAGAGAGTAAGTAGTGTAGAATGATATAAGAGAGAGTAAGTAGTGTAGAATGATATAAGAGAGAGTAAGTAGTGTAGAATGAAATAAGAGTAAGTAGTGTAGAATGATGTAAGTGAGAGGAAGTAGTGTAGAATGATATAAGAGAGAGTAAGTAGTGTAGAATGAAATAAGAGTAAGTAGTGTAGAATGATATAAGAGAGAGTAAGTCGTGTAGAATGAAATAAGAGTAAGTAGTGTAGAATGATATAAGTGAGAGGAAGTAGTGTATAATGATATAAGAGAGAGTAAGTAGTGTAGAATGAAATAAGAGTAAGTAGTGTAGAATGATATAAGTGAGAGGAAGTAGTGTAGAATGATATAAGAGAGTAAGTAGTGTAGAATGATATAAGAGAGAGGAAGTAGTGTAGAATGATATAAGAGAGAGTAAGTAGTGTAGAATGAAATAAGAGAGAGTAAGTAGTGTAGAATGAAATAAAAGAGAGGAAGTAGTGTAGAATGATATAAGAGAGAGTAAGCAGTGTAGAATGATATAAGAGAGGAAGTAGTGTAGAATGATATAAGAGAGAGGAAGTAGTGTAGAATGATATAAGAGAGAGTAAGCAGTGTAGAATGATATAAGAGAGGAAGTAGTGTAGAATGAAATAAGAGAGAGGAAGTAGTGTAGAATGATATAAGAGAGGAAGTAGTGTAGAATGAAATAAGAGAGAGTAAGTAGTGTAGAATGATATAAGAGAGGAAGTAGTGTAGAATGAATAAGAGAGAGGAAGTAGTGTAGAATGATATAAGAGAGGAAGTAGTGTAGAATGAAATAAGAGAGAGTAAGTAGTGTAGAATGATATAAGAGAGGAAGTAGTGTAGAATGATATAAGAGAGAGGAAGTAGTGTAGAATGATATAAGAGAGAGGAAGTAGTGTAGAATGATATAAGAGAGAGGAAGCAGTGTAGAATGATATAATGCTATGAAGTTGAAATAATAAGGAAGGGAGATACGACAGGAGAGGATGTTGTGGAGGGAAGGAATTCATCATTAAGTAGAATACAGAGAAATATTAGTGTGGGAAGTGCAGTCTTTGCAGATTATGCTTTTAATTAACTACGTGAACACGGCGCTAATTGAACGCTGAAGGGGAGGCTGCCTTACTCTCTTTCCTCTCTTCCTCTCTTCCTTTTCCCCAAACCACCTTCCTCTTCCTCATCCTTTTTTCCTCCTTAAATCGTATCCTGGTCCTCTAATTCTTCCTCCTCCCATATACTCTCTTTCTCACTTCTTTTCTTTTTTTTCCTTTTACCCTTGTTCCTTTTTTCTTTTTCCCCAAACCATCTTTCTCTTCCTCCTCCCCATCCTTTTTTCCTCCCTTAAATCGTCCTTCTGGTCCTCCAATTCCTCCTCCTCCTTCCATATGCTCTCTCTCTCTGTCTTTCTCGCTCTCGCTCTCGCTCTCGCTCTCGCTCTCGCTCTCGCTCTCGCTCGCTCGCTCTCTCTCTCTCTCTCTCTCTCTCTCTCTCTCTCTCTCTCTCTCTCTCTCTCTCTCTCTCTCTCTCTCTCTCTCTCTCTCTCTCTCTCTCTCTCTCTCCTCTCTCGCTCGCACACCCACCATTTACTGCTTTCATTCCCCTCCTCCACCTCCTTTTTTTTTAATCCCTTCGCTCTTGTTTTCTCTTGCCGTTCCGCGTTCCCCCTTTTTTTTGGTCAGAGAACCTAGGGCAGGGAGGGAGGCAAGGAGAGAAAAGTGGGGGAAGGTGATGGATAGGAAGGAATAGGAACAAGGGGATGGAATAGGAAGGAGATACGGCGTACAAAGGAAATAGGCATAACAATGAGATGCAAGTGATAAACAAGGAAATATAGAATAGCGAAAAATGTGTGAACGTAGAGGGAGGATGTGAATAAGTAGTTAACAGGAAAAATAAAAGAGCTGAAAGAACGAACGTAGAAAACAAAGGAAAAATGTATCGAGAGAGAGAGAGAGAGAGAGAGAGAGAGAGAGAGAGAGCGGTAAATGTGTCTGACTGGCTGGTTGCCATGGCAACGGTATGTACGAGAGTGTAATGTCTGGAATACAGCGACGTACAAAGCTAATGTATGTGTGTGTGTGTGTGTGTGTGTGTGTGTGTCTCTGTGTGTGTGTGTGTCTGTGTGTGTGTGTGTGTCTGTGTCTGTGTCTGTGTCTGTGTCTGTGTGTGTGTGTGTGTGTGTGTCCTATTACCCTCCACTCCTAAATATATCAATGTTATGTCTTCTCTCCACCCTTCCAATCCCCCCTTTTTTATTTTTTGGTTACTGTCTTTGTCTCGTGACGTACTTTCCTTCCCCCCCACCCTCCCGTTCCTCCCCTGCCCCTTGCCGTTCCTCCCCTGCCTCCCCCTTACCCCTCCGTAACACTGGAGTACGTTCATGTTCCTGGGTACGTTTTGTATTATTTTGTGTCCCCTTTTTTTATAGCGGGTACATTTCAGCACCTTGGTTCGTGTTTCGCTTTGGGGTTTTGGACTTTGGGATTTTTTGTAACTCATTTTCAGTGTTACGAGCTTTGTTAGGACGTTTTGGACGCAATGGAACTTTTCGTACTTTTTTTTACATTTTTTGTTTGTAAAAAGTGTGTTCTATTGTACTGTGCGAATCGTTAGTCTGGAGCTATTTATTATATTTTTTGAAAGTAGTTTGAGGCTGTAGTAGATAGCCGATATTTTTCTTTTTAGCTTGGTGTCATTCTAGTATACTATGTGCCGAGTTTTGTATATGTTTTCGTCATAGAATATTGTTAAGCATTAAATATCCTTCATTATGAAAATATAGATAAGTATATTTTGCGTTTGGTTTACATTTAAGTTCACATTAACATATTCCTATTTACATTTTTCATCGGTAAAGAGTAAATGGTTTTAAGTCGATAAAATATTAATGATATTCATCCTAATATATGACCTCCAAAGCGAACTAAATTGCCCCCCCCCCTTTCTTTATTCTCTTACTGTCTTCCTTATATAGATTGGCAACTAAGTGGCCATCTAACTAACCTAACCTAACCTGGTCAATTAACAACAACTTTTTGTTCTCTAATTTTCTACCCTTTCCAGTCCTTTGTGATGTAAAAAAAAAAAAAAAATTTTTTTTTTATAATATATACATTTCACAAAGTCACCAGTCCTTTTCCTCTATATATATTGAATAAACTCTTACAACAAACACATTGCATAGCCTTCCTTTTCCCTTTTACAGACTCCTAAGCCTTTTACTCTTCCCTCCATAAAGAAGAAGACGTTTATACTCCCCACGGATCACTACATTTATCTTAGCCAAGGAAAACATGCATTGCAACAGGAATCACTTACTAAAACTTCTTCCTTCTCACATCCTGTCCTCATTATCCTTATCTTCCGTTTCCATCCTTTCTCCATTCCCTTTTCCTCCCTTTCCTTATCGTCCCGTTTCCTCATCTCCTTCCTTACTTCTCCATTCCACCGTTTTCTCCCTCTTCCTTTACTGTCTCCTTTGTCCCCTTCCCTCCCTCCCTTCCTTTACTGTCTCCATTGTCCACCTTCCCTCCCTCTTCATTTACTGTCTCCGTTGTCCCCCTTCCCTCCCTCCCTCCCTCCCTTCCTTTACTGTCTCCGTTGTCCCCTTTCCCCCTCCCCCTCCCTTCCTTTACTGTCTCCGTTGTCCCTTCCCTCCCTCCCTTCCTTTACTGTCTCCGTTGTTCCTCTTCCCTCCCTCTTCATTTACTGTCTTCGTTGTCCCCCTTCCCTACCTCTCTTCCTTTACTGTCTCCGTTTCCCCCTTCCCTCCCTACCTCCTCTCCCACTCTCTTGAGGTCATTACTGCCGTGTGTGGACATTTGGGGTCCTCGAGCACTTGCCTGACCCGAGACGCCGAGATGAGGTCGCGTCACTCACTCTGAGAGCTACCATCATGGAAATGCAAAGGAAGGAGACATAGAGAAGGGCGAGGGCTGACGTCATGTCCCCGTGATAGAGAGAGAGAGAGAGAGAGAGAGAGAGAGAGAGAGAGAGAGAGAGAGAGAGAGAGAGAGAGAGAGAGAGAGAGAGAGAGAGAGAGAGAGAGAGAGAGAGAGAGAGAGAGAGAGAGAAAAAAAAAAAATTCATGCAGATGTTTGGACTCTGGATCCTTACTTGATGGATTTTTGTTTGATGACTTCGATTATTCATTAATTATATCTCCTCCTTTCCTCCTCCTTTTTCTCCTCCTCCTCCTATTCCTTCTCCTTTTCCTACTCCTTTTCCTCATCTACTCTTCCTTTTCCTCTCCTCTTTCTCCATTTCCTCCTATTCATCCTCCTCACCCTTCTCCTCTTCTCCTTTTCTTACTCCTCCTTCTCCTCCTATGCCTCCTCCTGCGTCCCCCTAGAATAATAATGGTCGGCTATTACCCTCTATACCTTCTGCCGCGGTCGCATCAATGAATGAATCATTCGTTCGTCAGGTGTTCCGTGGCCTCTGGCAGGTAGAGGTGATTAAAATTTACCTGAGAACCGAGAAGGGGATGCGCAGGTGTGTCTGATTGGCTGACCTTGGCATTATTATTTTATGATTTTATTTGTATTATTTTCTTGGAAGGTTTGTTGTCTTAATATTTTTGCGTGCTCTTCTGTTTCTGCCACATACACGCGCGTGCGATATCTCTTCTTAGTTCTTCTTCTTCTGCATTTTCATCTGTTCTTCCATCTCTCCGTTTTAATCTGTCCCTTCCATTATATGTCTGATCTCTCTCTCTCTCTCTCTCTCTCTCTCTCTCTCTCTCTCTCTCTCTCTCTCTCTCTCTCTCTCTCTCTCTCTCTCTCTCTCTCTCTCTCTCTCTCTCTCTCTCTCTCTCTCTCTCTCTCTCTCTCTCTCTCTCTTTTCCCTCCATCCTCTACCCTTCCACCACATAAATCTCTCCCCATTTTTATCTACACCCGATATTGCCTCCTTTCCTCGCATCTTTTCCTCCCACTCACTCCTTTTTACCCCTTTTTATTTATCACTTCTACGCTTTCCTCCTCCTCCTCCTCCTCCTCCGCCTCCTCCTCCTCCTTCTCCTCCTCCTCCTCCTCCTCCTCCTCCTCCCCTCTAATAAACGTTCTTGCCTCACAAATCTGCTAGACTTTTTTAATCAAGTATACAGCACGTTCGATGAGACGAAAGCAGTAGATGTGATTTATCTTGACTTCCAAAAAGCGTTTGACAAAGTCCCCCATAAGCGTTTACTTAAGAAATTAAAGTCGCACGGCATAACTGGAAATATCTTATATTGGCTTGAAGACTGGCTTTCTGAGAGAAAGCAGCGCGTCGTAATTAATGGAAAAGCATCTAGCTGGCAAGATGTTTTAAGTGGTGTACCGCAGGGATCTGTGCTCGGTCCTGTACTTTTCTTAATCTATGTAAACGATATTGACGAAGGCCTCACCTGTAAGATATCAAAGTTTGCGGTCGATACTAAAATAACGAATAAAGTAATCACAACTGCCGATAAGATGCAATTGCAATCTGACCTTGATTGCTTAGTTAGTTGGGCAAAAAAGTGGCAGATGAAATTTAATACCAATAAGTGTAAGGTTTTGCATATAGGAAGTAATAACGATCAAATTAACTACTCAATGGACGGACATGAACTTTCCAATGTTACCGAAGAAAAAGACTTGGGGGTTATTATAAGCAACGACCTCAAGCCCATTAAACATTGTTCAGAAGTTGTTAAGAGGGCTAACAAATTAACTGGTTTCATAGGAAGAACTTTCGGATATAAGTTTGAAAAAGTCATTCCTACACTTTTCAATGCGATCGTACGTCCTTATCTTGAATATTGCGTTCAGTTCTGGTCACCCTACTATAGAAAAGATATAATCAAACTGGAGAGAGTACAAAGAAAAGTTACTAAAATGATTCCGCGCTTGCGAAACAAGTCATACGAAGAGCAATTGAAGGAACTTAACTTGTTCAGTTTGTCAAAACGTAGATTGAGGAGTAAGAGGAGACTTAATAGAATTGTTTAAAATGTTTCATGGCTTCGATAATGTTAACATAAACGACTATTTGAATATTGATTGGACAAGCACTACTCGTAGTAATGGATCATTGTAAGCGATTTCGGTCACATGAAGCGAAGCACTTTTTCTTTAATAGAGTTGTTAATATATGGAACTCTCTTCCAGCACAAGTAGTTAATAGTAACACGGTTGAAGTGTTTAAGAACAAACAAGATAAATACTTAGCATCAACTGCCCAATTCGATTACTTCGACCCTACGTAAACTTTTTTTTTTGTAGCGTTAGCTTTAGTTTAGAGTGTCTCCTTCAATCTTTCCTATAAAATTCCATGGCAGTTTTTTCTATACTGCATGGTGCTTTTTCTCACTTTTTTTCCTGCTGGCTTCGGCCGGAGGGAGAGGTGGGTGGGGAGGAGCCTTCAACTTTACTATTCTTTTACCTCTAACACGTAGAAACTATAGTGGTAGAAAGTAGTCACACAGACAGCCTCGTTTGGCCCAGTAGGGCTGTTGCTGTCTGTTATTCCTTTGTATTCCTACTCGTATCTTCCTCCTCGAAGGCATAGTCTCACCTCTGTCAATGCCTTCCTTCCTTCCTCCTTCCTGTCCCCTGTCCTACTTTATGCCTCCTTCGCCCTCCTATCACCCTATTTTCGCCCACGCACTTCCTGGACGCCCTTAAGTGAGTCCTTCTGTGTCTTTCCTTCCTCATTCTACTTTGTTTATGGATCCGCCCTTTGTCTTGTCTCTCTGTGTGTGTGTGTGTGTGTGGTGTGCGTGTGCGTGTGCGTGTGCGTGTGCGTGTGTGTGCGTGTGTGTGTGTCGGTCATTCCTCGTCTTTCCCCCTACTTATACATATATTACATTTCTTTCCTTTTTTTCTGATCTATTTCCTTTACTCTTGTCTTTATTATTTATCTTTTGTCTTTTCTTTTTCATTTTATTCCTCCTCCTCCTCCTCCTCCTCCTCCTCCTCCTCCTCTGCGGGTCACCTGGAAGGGAGTGGGGCTGCTTTACGGCGCCCTGGCCCTGCTATGTCTGCCTCCAGCTTGAGGTGTTGCCTCTCACGCTGCTTTACTTCAGTAACCTCACGCACGCACACACACACACACACACAACACACACACACACACACCACCACACACACACACACACTCACCACACACCACACACCACACTCACCACACACACCCACACTCACCACACACACACAACACACACACACACACACACACACACACACACACACACACACACACACACACACACACACACACACACACCACACACACACACACACTCACCTACACACACACTCACCACACCACACACACACACACACACACACACACACAACACACACACACACATACACACACACACACATCACACACACACACACACACACACACCACACACACACACACACACACACACGAAAAAAAAGAAAAATGAAATAAATACACAAATAAAGGATGCGATTTAATTATACTGATAAAATTTTTGCGTGGATTTAAAAATTGGAGTTCTTATTTTGTGTGATTACTTGGTGGTATGTATGGAGCCGTGGCTTATTTATTTTTTGTTATATTTTTCCTATATGTTTAATGGATTTTTAATATTAATATTGCTATTTGAAAAAAAATGCGCGTTCTGTATTTTTATATTTCTATGATCCACCATTTAAATTTTTTATTGAGTGTGTCTTTGTCTTTCTTTTGCTTTGGCTCGTGGGAATCTATAGAAAAAAAGAAATAATGTTTTAGATGGTGAAAATGGTGAAAAAAGGAACTGTAATCAATTCAATTCTTTCTTTCAATGTAATATATTTATACATCAATTCCCTCTTTCATTCATTAATACGCAGTTCATCGAAAGTATAACCATATATCAAGATTTTAATTCATATATCCATCTGGTCCATTCCTTCTATCTTTTATTGTTCTATTTATTTAAAGTCTTTTATTTATCATGGAGTATCGGTGGCGTGCATAGCAGTGGGCAGGGTATGTAAAGGTCATCTGTGTCATGGTACGTACACAGCCCAGCTATCGGCCGTCTGCATGTCCAATAATTTGCCAATATTTCTCCACCAGTCAGAACGCGCGTGACGTCATTGACTAAGATGAATCCCATTGGTTGATGTTCTCCTTCGGTCTCCCTTCAAGAACTGTTGTTGTTGTTGTTGTTGTGGTCTCCGTGTTGTTTGTCATTGTTTGTATGTGTAATTGACTATCTCTCTCTCTCTCTCTCTCTCTCTCTCTCTCTCTCTCTCTCTCTCTCTCTCTCTCTCTCTCTCTCTCTCTCTCTCTCTCTCTCTCTCTCTCTCTCTCTCTCTCTCTCTCTCTCTCTCTCTCTCTCTCTCTCTCTCTCTCTCTCTCTCTCTCACGTATTACCAAATAGCTTCCCAAGTCTGGCCAGTTATTTTTTGTCATTAATACAATTATGGTCTTAAAACTCTGCTTTAATAAATATAATTCCCTTTCAGATTTAAGGAATATAAATCCAACATTCAATTGACAGAAAATAATAGAAATTTATGGGTAAATCCAAAACACCAGAAAAATTAAGTAAAAACTAGTTGAAAAATGATCTTTTTTTTTTTTTTAGGACGAGGCAGGCAAAGGGGCGAATAGGAGGGTGAGTTGTGTGTGAAGGGGGGGGGGGGGGTAGGGTGGTGGATGGGGTGGCATGAGGGTAAGGAAGTGTGGGATGTGTTTCTTTTTGTGAGTGGTGGAATGTGTTGTTGTGTGTGTTTTTGTGGTTGTGTTGTGCAGTGTTTGGTGTGCTGTGTGTGTGTGTGTTGTGTGGTGTGTGTGTGTGTGGTGTGTGTGTGCGTGTGTGTGTGTGTGTGTGGTGTGGTTGAGGGTGGGTGTGAGGGATGGTGTGTGTGGTGTGAGGAGGAGGTGTGGTGTGTGTGGGGGGGGTGTGGGGAGTGTGTGGAGTTGTAGGTGTGAGGATTGGAAGAGAGAGAGAGATCACGCCTTACCATAAACAATCAATTAACCTTGTTCGGCTTTGAAAAATACTTATATTCCCTTCAGATCCTGATGGCTTTATTATGGTACGTACTGACTCAGAATTTGGTCCTTTGGTGAACATTTTTCATCCAATGGGAGTGAATGGTCTTTCAATTCATTTTTTTCCATCTCCTTTAAGCTGACTCTAAACATACTTGTCAAAACTTGATGTAATGCTTTGAGGTTGACTCAATTTCATCTCTCTCTCTCTCTCTTTCTCTCTCTCTCTCTCTCTCTCTCTCTCTCTCTCCACAAGACTATCAGAGACAAGGTTCAATAATTCATAACTGGTGCGGTGTAGAGGCTGGTGCTTGGCCGGAGGAGGAAGGAGGAGGAAGGAGGAAGAGGAGAAGATGGAGGAGGAGGAGGAGGAGGAGGAGGAGGAGATGGGCGTGGTAGCCGAGTCCTAAAACACGTCCGAGATTAAGGCGAGATCCGCGTTATACCCTGAGGCGCGCTGGACTGAAAGGCTCATTGATGTGAACTTTCCCTTCATTCAACATTATTCAGGAGAAAGGTGGCTATTACGCCTTCAGAGTCCGGCCTCTCCTTCTTTTCCTCATCCACTCTTTCCTTTTCTTATCACTTCTTTTTATATGTTCTATATTTCTTCTTTCACTATCTCTCCTTAATAATGATCTAAGCTCATTATGGTATAACTTCCTATTATGGTCATTTTCCTTTAGATTTTATCCAAGTTTTCTCTTTTACCTGCTGCAGCGGAATTGATAATTATGATGATAGTAACTGTAATAATAATAATGATAATAATAATGACGGACAGACTTGTAATGAGCATGACAATAAAATTAACAATAATGGTAATATATTATAGCAATGTGATATTAATAGTGATAATTATGGAATTACACTGAGTGAGGCAATTCATCCTGTTTAAATTCTCTCTCCTCTCTCTCTCTCTCTCTCTCTCTCTCTCTCTCTCTCTCTCTCTCTCTCTCTCTCTCTCTCTCTCTCTCTCTCTCTCTCTCTCTCAACTCCAGAAAACTAAAATCTTTTGGTTAATATTTTATTCTGTTATGATTTTATATAGGTATGCCTTTCTGGAGAGAGAGAGAGAGAGAGAGAGAGAGGAGAGAGAGAGAGAGAGAGAGAGAGAGAGAGAGAGAGAGAGAGAGAGAGAGAGAGAGAGAGAGAGAGAGAGAGACTAGGTAGAATGAATGAAGGTTAAAATTTTGGTCTCAATTCATGTATTTCCCATAAAAAACGAATAAGTCTAAATAGCTCACTTTTTTTTCTTTCCCTCGACATTTCGCCTCATTTTCTGAAAGTTTCTCCAATTATTTTATTTTCTCCCAGCTGACTCATGATGGCGTGTGTGGGTCGGTCAGGGCAACAATTTGACATTTTCAGATATTTCTTTGCCTCGTAAATATTTCAAAAATAATAAAATGTGAAGCGTTATATATAAAAGCTGTACCGCGGGGATTTGAATTTAATTTAATTATGAAAAGAATTTTTATTTATACCTATTAAATAGCTTGATTCAGACTGATTAACAAGAAGTATTGATATGAAAGAGTGTTTTTAGTTACGTATAAGTTTTAATATCAATTATCGTGTCATCTACAGTCTCTCTCTCTCTCTCTCTCTCTCTCTCTCTCTCTCTCTCTCTCTCTCTCTCTCTCTCTCTCTCTTCTCTCTCTCTCTCTCTCTCTCTTCTCTCTCTCTCTCTCTCTCTCTCTCCTCTCTCTCTCTCTCTCTCTCTCTCGCTCCTCTCCCCTCGCTCGCTCGCTTTGGTAGAGGTAGGTCAAGGAATTCAATTTCAGTGCACCTTCTGTCCTATCCGCTTTGGAGACCAAAAAGTAAATACAGGAAATATTTCTTCCTTAAATCCAGGAGGGTCATAAGAATTTATCAATACACATTTTGTTACGCCCAGAGAGGAGGAGGAGGAAGAAATAGGAAAAAGACGAGTATGAGGGCAAATATTGTCTTTTTGATTAGGGAATCCTAGAATTGTTTTCTGTTTCTAAGATGCTTCTTTCTTTCATTTGTAGGTTGTGATATTTTGTTTCTTCGTTGTTTTATGTTCCCTTAAGTCCAATTTTTATCTGGCTCCTGCATTTTTAGTTACCATTTCTTCCTCGTTATATATATATTTTTTTCTATCTGCTTACTATTCTGTAACCCTCGTCTATTATTATTTTTCTTGTATTTTGAACCATCTTTTTATTTTGCTATTACTCTGTGACCATTTTGCACATTAATTTTGCTCTGCATTCTTTTTATTAATTTTTTTATTAAGTAAGTAAGTAAGTAAGTAAGTGTAAGAGTAAGTAAGTTGACTTTGGTTGTACACTTCCACTGGAATTTTTTCTTCCCTTTTCTTTATCTATCCATATTTTCTATCCGTTCTTCACTTTATATTTTCTCCACTCTGTATTTTTCCATATATTTTTTTACGGTCTTTCTCGCCACTCCATCACGTCTGCTCTCAATTTCATCCTCCTCCTTTTCCTCCTTTTCCTCCTTATGCTCCTCCTCCTCCTCCTCCTTCTCCTCTTCGGCGAATTTCAACCCTTACCATCCATCCTACTCCTTCTCATCACATTCCTCCTCCTCCTTCTCCTTCTCCTCTTCTTCTTCGTCTGTCCTTTTTTCCAGGATATCTCGTCAGGAACGTCCTCTAGATTGTTATGACCAAGAAAAACTGTACTGTCCCCTGTGTGTGTGTGCGTGTGCTTGTGTGTGTGTGTGAGTGATTGTGAGTGTATGTGTGTGGTGTGTGTGTGTGTATATTTGTGTGTGTTGTGTGTGTGCGAGAGAGAGAGAGAGAGAGAGAGAGAGAGAGAGAGAGAGAGAGAGAGAGAGAGAGAGAGAGAGAGAGAGAGAGAGAGAGAGAGAGAGAGAGAGAGAGAGAGAGAGAGAGAGATAACGAAGCTGATGGTATTGATGTAGGAACGAAACTGGCAGATGATACAAAAAAGTGTGAGAAGGACATAGGGTGAAAAAGCGAAAAAAGATGGAAAGAGAGCAAGTGCTGGGTAAGAAAAAGGATGAAATTTGATCTATGGGTCGGGAGAAAAAAATTATGGTTTGGTTAGGAATGTGACAGCGGCAAAAATCGATGTAGATAACAGAGAAAATATAGCATTGGATTGTGAATGAGATTTTGAGATTTCTCGAATATCTTTAAAGTGTATATGAAGGAATCGAGACACAAATTTAAAAATGTGAATGACAAAGAAAGTAAACTAGAGGAAGAAAGTCATACACGATGAATATGAATGAAAGAAGTGTTGTTTAATGTTAGGGAGAGTAGAAAGTGAAGGTAAGGAAGGCGGGAAATGTGAATAGGAAGAGGAGGAGGAGGAGGAAAAAGAGGAAGAGGAGGAGGAAAAAGAGGAAGAGGAGGAGGAAATAGAGGAGGAAAAGGAAGAAGAAGAGGAACAAAAATAGGAGGAGAAAAAGAAAGAGGAGGACAACACGGAAAAGCTGAGACGTATAAAATCTCTGAAAAGGAAATTTATTACTGATAAATTTTGGGAAAGAAGACGTGTCGAAAAAGAGGAATGCCAAGACACGTTAGATTTGTGGAGGGAGACATTTTTAGGAATGATTCGTCCTCCCTCCCTCTGCCCCCCCCTCCCTCTCTCTCTCTCTCTCTCTCTCTCTCTCTCTCTCTCTCTCTCTCTCTCTCTCTCTCTCTCTCTCTCTCTCTCCCTCCATGGGTAGAAAGTGAGATTCAGGGGTAGAAGGGAGGTGGAAGAGGTAGTGAGTGATATGCATGGAGTCTCTCTCTCTCTCTCTCTTTCTCTCTTTTTCTCTTTCTCTCTTTCTCTCTCTTTCTCTCTCTCCCTCCATGGGTAGAAAGTGTGAGATTCAGGGGTAGAAGGGAGGTGGAAAAGGTAGTGAGTGATATGCATGGAGGGACAGAGGGTGTTTAATAGTGTTTTTACTCTCACTCTCTCTCTCGCTCTCGCTCTCGCTCTCTCGCTCTCTCGCTCTCTCTCTCTCTCTCTCTCTCTCTCTCTCTCTCTCTCTCTCTCTCTCTCTCTCTCTCTCGTACAGTTGTTTGTTCCCTTCGTTTGTGATCCATTGTGTCGTCTTCGTACTTGTTATATTTATGTCTGGAAGCAAAGAAGAAATAACAAGAGAAGGAACGTGACGAGAAGACAGAATGACGGACAAGAATAGGAAATCGTTAAAGAAAAGTGTAGTTTCTTTTAACAAACTTTTTTTTCCTTGCTTTTTTCCAAGAGTTAACTTTTTTCTAGTATGCCACCACCTCCACCACCAAAATGTCTACTACTATTACTACTACTACTGCTAGTCTACTATTACTAGTCTACTACTACTACGACGACTACTATTACTACCTGCGTCGTTAGTCCTTTTCATTAACATCATTGATTCAGAAATATAGTTCTTTTCCTTGTAATTTTCATTGTAAAAATAGATACACTTGAGTTGCGATTCTTTTCATTTTTATAAAAGTTGATATCTTAATTAGTGGAGAGAGAGAGAGAGAGAGAGAGAGAGAGAGAGAGAGAGAGAGAGAGAGAGAGAGAGGAGAGAGAGAGAGAGAGAGAGAGAGATGAGAGGAGAGAGAGAGAGAGAGAGAAGGAGAGAGAGAGAGGAGAGAGGAGAGAGAGAGAGAGAGAGAGAGAGAGAGAGAGAGAGAGAGAAATTTTCTAGCTAAACTTTTCCAACCCTCCGTCTGTGCAGCATTCCTAAGTAGCTTAATTTTGTACTTATGAAAGCAGCTGGAGCCTCAAATTTCAGAGGCTGAGGGAAGCGTCATCAAGGCAAGGGCGCGAGGTTGGTGTAAGTGGAAAAGTTACCAAAAACGACGAAACTGAAGATGTTTAGGATGATTTGTGTGGGTGTCTGTTTGGTTGCTGGTTGGCTATCTGACTGACAGCATGGTTGGTGGTGATTGTGATGTTGGTTGTGAATGGTAGAGAAAAAGGACGATGATAAAGACTCTCTCTCTCTCTCTCTCTCTCTCTCTCTCTCTCTCTCTCTCTCTCTCTCTCTCTCTCTCTCTCTCTCTCTCTCTCTCTCTCTCTCTCTCTCTCCACAACAAGAGTTAAATTATATAAAGGGAAGCCCAGTAAGTGACGTCATTGGGAACTTTCAGTCAGTCGTGGTGGCTCCTAAGATTTCATTTCGACCAAATTACCTTCTGAACTTCTTGAAATTAAAATTCACTCGCCGTTTTACGTTTTCGTGATGAAGTCCTTTAAATACTCGTGGCCACAACACAAGGAAGGAAGGAATGGATAGAAGGGAATAGTGGAGGGAAGAGAGGTCGGAAATTGAGTGAATGGAATGGAAGTAAATAGAAAATAGAAAACGAATATGAAGGTGATAGATCTTAGCTTTTGTAGTTAACTCTCTCTCTCTCTCTCTCTCTCTCTCTCTCTCTCTCTCGCTCTCTCTCTCTCCTCTCTCTCCTCTCGCTCTCGCTCTCGCTCTCGCTCTCTGTCTCTCTTCCTCAACATTTTATCCATGCATATCTTTTCTTTTATTTCAAATCCACCCCTTTTCTAAATGTTATCCTCCCTTGCTTATCTTTACGTAAACTTTCACTCGCGGTTTACCTTTTGCGCCCTTCCCCTTCCATGTCTTTCTTCATACACATTGCTTTTTTCTCCAGTTTAGCCGTTTTTATCGTTTATATCTCTTCCTGCTTTCGTATTTCTCTTATTTTCCCTTCCCCAGCGTTAGTTTTTCCCTCTTTCGGTTGACGCAATCTTACCAAAGCCTCGTGTTATGTGACTTATCTTTATGTTTTATGTTCTTAAGTCTATTTAAACGTTGAATCTAGCTCCAATTTAACACATTGAAATTCATAAATAAAGCACACGTAACTTTTCCTTTAGATTTTAACACGTACGAAAAAAAAAAAAAGGTTCCTGAAGTAAATAATGCGCAGAATGTTCAATAGTTTATATACATGTCTTGTGTCTCTGGTCTTCTCCGCACGCCTTCTCCTCGTCCTCCTCATCCACCTCTTTCAATTCCTTCCATAGGCTTGCATGGCAGTCATTTCTTATTCTTTTCCTTTTTTTTTTACTCCGTATTACTTTTATATCAGAACTCCTTTATCCTACAGCTACAATTTCTTCAGTATATCTTATGTTTTTCGCATCTCTATAGATTTCCTTTCCTCGGGTCTCCTCTCTTTTCTACCGTCTTTTCCAATGTCTTTTTCCACTGTCTTCCCTTCGTCACCTGTCGCCTTCTTATTTCATCTATTCTTTTCTTTCCCTTTTTCTCTCCTGCTCTTTCTGCTCGCCACTCTTGTTTTCTCCTTTTACGTATTCGAGACATTTTTTCTGTTTTCTCTCTCCCTCTTATTTTTCCAACTCTCGTCTCCCACTCTGTTCCCCTTCCCCTTCCCCTTCCCCTTCCCCTTCCCCTTCCCCTTCCTCTTCCCCTTCCCTTTCCCCTTCACCTTCACCTTCCCCGGTGACGCTGCCAGATCCTCGTTAGGTGTTCGTTAGGTGTCGCTGTGGTGTGGGTCTCGAAGTGGTGGACTCTTCATTATGTTGCGGCTAAGTGGCTTCGTTGTCCCTTCAAATTACAAAAGAAAAAGTGTATTGTCATTGTTTTTCTTAAGGTCCTTTTTTTAGTTTTTCTCTTTCTCGGATGTAAAATATTTGTTTGTTTGTTTGTGAAATGCTACTTTTCTTGTGCAAGGTTAAGGAATAGATTGAGTTATGTGTCTTGTACTTTTCTTGCTTTCCTTTTTGCTCTCATTTCTTTTGTAAGGTAAGGTAAGGTAAGCTACGGTAGTGTACCAACTAACAGGTCCTGTGAATAAATTGAAATACGGAAGTTAAGCCGAATAAGGGTATAAATAGGAGTATTAGAAGAGGCTTCGAACGTTGGTACAGAACATAGGCTGTTTGGGAATTTCAAGTGATGAATCGCTATGTATGTATAAGGTGAAATTGTAAAGCTAAATAGGAAAGAGTAAATTCCAGGCTGTCAAGTGAGGGAAGGGAAGATAGGAAAATAGGTAATTCGTAAAATGGGGTAGAATGATACAGGTATATAGTCGTAGTAAGGTTAAGGTAATGGTGGGAGTGAGAGTGGTCGCATATGTAACAGTGTATGGAAGGCTGTAAATGGAGGATTTTATTTATAGACAGACAATTTTTCTCTCATCATTCCCTGCCGACGTTTGATTGGTGGACGTTGTGAGGGAGAGGAATCTGATTGGGCGTCACTTGGTGGAAGAGGACGACTGTGTGTGTGTGTGTGTGCGTGTGTGTGTGTGTGTGTGTGTGTGTGTGTTGTGTGTGTGTGTGTGTGTGTGGTGTGTGTGTGTGTGTGTGTGTGTGTGTGTGTGTGTGTGTGTGTGTGTGTGTGTGTGTGTGTGTGTGTGTGTGTTGTGTGTGTGTGTGTGTGTGTGTGTGTGTGTGTGTGTGTGTGTGTGTGTGTGTGTGTGTGTGTGTGTGTGTGTGTGTGTGTGTGTGTGTGTGTGTGTGTGTGTGGTGTGTGGTGTGTGTGTGGTGTGTGTGTGTGTGTGTGTGTGTGTGTGTGGTGTGTGTGTGTGTGTGTGGTGTGTGTGTGTGTGTGTGTGTGTGTGTGTGTGTGTGTGTGTGTGTGTGTGTGTGTGTGTGTTGTGTGTGTGTGTGTGTGTGTGTGTGTGTGTGTGTGTGTGTGTGTGTGTGTGTGTGTGTGTGTGTGTGTGTGTGTGTGTGTGTGTGTGTGTGTGTTGTGTGTGGTGTGTGTGTGTGGTGTGTGTGTGTGTGTGTGTGTGTGTGTGTGTGTGTGTGTGTGTGTGTGTGTGTGTGGTGTGTGTGTGTGTGTGTGTGTGTGTGTGTGTGTGTGTGTGTGTGTGTGTGTGTGTGTGTGGTGTGTGTGTGTGTGTGTGTGTGTGTGTGTGTGTGTGTGTGTGTGTGTGTGTGTGTGTGTGTGTGTGTGTGTGTGTGTGAGGTGTGTGAATGAAGCGCCTGTGTGGTGTTGTGTGTGTGTTGTGATGGTGAAGAGTGGTGAGGGTGTGACTTGTGCTTTTGATGGTGATGTGGTGTGTATTGTGTGATGGAGTGAGCTTAATGAAAACAGCCTCGAAAGTCAAAATTCATGTCAAGTTTTCTTGTTGCGACGAGGTAGCATTAATTGTGGTGGTGGTGTGGAGATAAGCAGTGGAGGTGGAAACGGAGGACCTGAATGTGGTAAGGAGTGATGGTGGAGGAGGAGGAAGAGGGGGAAGAGGTAGTAAGGTGCACAGCATATGAGGTGGGGAGGAGGAGAGGACGGGAGGGAGCGGAGGAAAAAGGGTAAAAGGAATGAGGAAATTAGCGGTGTATTGTGATTCCAGAAGCGAAATTGGTTCAAGCTGGAAATATGTATCTCCACCCTTCCTCTTCCTTCTCCTCCTCCTCCTCCTCCTCTCCCTCCTCCTCCTCTTCCTCTTCCTCCTCCGCCCCTTGAAGGCCGTTTTCTTAGCCCAGGTCAGGGGAAGTGAGGAAGGGGGGCAGGGGAGAGGAGGGGGGGGGGCACTCGTCTGTTTATAGCCACGGTGTGAGGGTTAATGCTGCCTTATTGCACCTTTCCTCGTGCCTCTCTGTTGGGTCGTGCCGCGCTAAGGTGTGGTGCCGGTGTGGATAATTGACTTTGCATTGAAAGGCGTTGGGAGTGGGGCCGAGATAAAGGTGGTGGTGGTGATGACGATGGGAATGACGTGGCAGGAGGAGGAGGAAATGAGGCAGGAGGAGGAGGAAGAAGAGGAAGAGGAGGAAGAGGAGGAGGAGGGAGGAGGAGGGAGGAGGAGGAGGAGGATAATAAACGAGCGCACACAAGGTAAAGCGACAAGTTTATCTCATGAAGCGAAGGAAGAGGAGAAGGAAGAGGTGGTGGTGATGGCAACGAAGTATAAGGAGGAAAGTTATGAATGCATGTATGTACAAAACAGTCATATTGATAGTGTTGACGAGCCGTTGTGGTGAATATTGGGTGGTGATTGCAGCGTGGTGATGGTGATGAGGGAGACTGTGAGGGTATCTTGTGGTGAGGCTGAGGCAGGAGGGGAATAAATGAGGCACTGAGTAGGATAGAAGGATGTGGAATGGAGGGTTATGGGAGTATAAAAAAAGGAATGTGATAAAGTAGGGGATGAACACCCTAAAGGTAAATTGAGAGGAAGGAAAGGATGAGGGGAGGAAGGAGGGGAGATGAGGGTATGAGGGGAGTTGATACAAAAGTGTGAGGGGAAGCCGGATAAGGAAAAGGACTGAAGGGTGTGATAGTAGAGGGAGGAGAGGCTTTGTGAGGTAGAATGAGGGGATTAAAGGGGGAAGGATGAGGAAAGTGATGCAATGCGTTTTATGAGAAAGACAATCTCGGCTTTATGCGAACCTAAGCAGGCGTTTTGATTGGCTATCTGTGGCTCCTCCCCCTTCAGGTCGCCAGCCAATCACACGTCACCTTCCTGGGGCGAGGGTGAACGCGGCTAATACACTAGACGTCATTCGCAGGAGCAATCACCGAGGCGAGGCCCTCATCATGAAGAGAAATTATAATGATGATAATGATAATGACACCAATAATAAAGGGTACAAGCAATAATAGTTCGAGAATGATAGACATGTATAAATATTTTCCTTAGGTTAATTACACACCCACCCAACCACCCACCCACACCACACACCCACCCACACACACACACACACACACACACACACACACACACACCACACACACACACACACACACACACACACACACACACACACACACACACGGGGATCCTGAGTGCGTGCTTGGCGCAAGACGGACCATTCACGGGCCCCGGATGGAACTGTCCCCATTCCAAGATGGAAATGGCCCACCGTAAACAGTTTCGTATATCTTCGTCACTTATATTTTTCTTCTTTTGCAGAGAATATTAGACGGCCGGACGTGAAAGAGAGAGAGAGAGAGAGAGAGAGAGAGAGAGAGAGAGAGAGAGAGAGGAGGAGAGAGAGAGAGAGAGAGAGAGAGAGAGAGAGAGAGAGAGAGAGAGAGAGAAAAACTAAATCGTATTAGTTGTTTAGGCCGTGCACGTGTAGCTCTTTTAGGCTATTTTTGTGTTGCTGTTTGTTCGTTTATATGTGCGTGTGCGTGTGTAAATATTTTCAGATAAACAATCCATCGCCACCGCTTATGTTCCCATTGATGTGCTTCAGCCACCATCTTGAAACGCCCAAAGAATTCCTCTACCCGTCCCCCCTCTTTTTTTCTTTCTCTCTCTCTCTCTCTCTCTCTCTCTCTCTCTCTCTCTCTCTCTCTCTCTCTCTCTCTCTCTCTCTCTCTCTCTCTCTCTCTCTCTCTCTCTCTCTCTCTCTCTCTCTCTCTCTCTCTCTCTCTCTCTCTCTCTCTCTCTCTCTCTCTCTCTCTCCCATCCTGTAAGTGACGACAAAGACATGAATCTTGCCTCATAATCTTGCTCACATGACAATCTAATTTGGCAAGATTACGAGCTTCCTTGGCCGGGATAGTTTTTTTTTTACACCCACTCGGCTTACATCCTTTCCCTCCTCTCCCCCCTCTTATTCCCTTACCCCCCTTGCCGTTGTGGGTGGCGAGGTGTGGCAAGATGGAGGCTCGGTGGCTTCAAGGTGGCAAGATGGAGGCTCGGTGGCTTCAAGGTGGCAAGATGGAGGCTCGGTGGCTTCAAGGTGGCAAGATGGAGGCTCGGTGGCTTCAAGGTGGCAAGATGGAGGCTCGGTGGCTTCAAGGTGGCGGGAACTTATATTTATTTTTAAGGGGAGCATATTGAGAAGGTTTTCGTAATTTGTGTTTTAATTAACTTTTGCTAATGAGTTTCATTCATGTATGTGTGTGTGTGTGTCTGTGTCTGTGTGTGTGTGTGTGTGTGGTGTGTGTGTGTATGTGTACATCCATGCTATTTGTCTATTTGTCAGTATTTTTCAACGCTTTTGTGTGAATTTATTTGTAAAGTTTTTGTCAACACATTCAATCTCTCTCTCTCTCTCTCTCTCTCTCTCTCTCTCTCTCTCTCTCTCTCTCTCTCTCTCTCTCTCTCTCTCCTCTCTCTCTCTCTCTCTCTCTCTCGCTCGTACACACACACACACACACACACACACACACACACACACACACACACACACACACACACACACACACACACACACACACACACACACACACACACACACACACACACACACACACACACACACAGTCACACAGTCACACACACACGTTCGCTCCCACACCCATATTCACAGAGGCACCACCACTACCACCACCACCATTCACTTTCACCGACGCGATGTATAAATCCAATATAAGAGCCCGGAATACAGTTAGGCACTGAAAACCGCGACTCGATAAGGTAACAAAACCTATTTTCCTGCATGCTTAGTGAATGTTTTATCTGAAGTAACTAAATGTATATCTTATGAAGAAGAAAGATATAAAATGATAGGTAGAAGGAAAAAGAAGGTAGACTGTTTCAGAGTTTACCAGTGAGTGAGATGGAGCAGTGAATATATCGGGAAACTCTTGCATTAGTAAGGTAGATAAAATAGAGTTTGATATTATTATTTTTATTAACGATATATTGCATTAGTGCACTGATGGATTTCTTCGGTAAACAGTAAATGAAATATGACTTGTGTGTGTTCACGGTGAAAATTGCCAGTTATTGATAATTGAGTGTGATGGGTTGGACATGTGTGAGAGAGAGAGAGAGAGAGAGAGAGAGAGAGAGAGAGAGAGAGAGAGAGAGAGAGAGAGAGAGAGAGAGAGAGAGAGAGAGAGAGAGAGATAATGGCTTTACTAGTAACCTAAAATCTATACAATGCAAGACAAGCGCGCCGAAAGAATCCCTCACCCCCTCCCCTCCCCCACCACACCCCATTCCCTAACATTGCCATTCCCCCCTGGTACTTATCTCCTCAAGCCCCATCCCCTCGTCACCCCCTCCCCCCAAAATATACCCTGGCACCACTCCTTACCCATCACCACAACCCTCTCCCCGCCACAGCAATCCCCCCCCCCCTCGCGCCTGCTCTCTCCGTTCCCTTTAAGAATAGTTTCTCGTAACAAAGTAACCCAATTTTCCTGTGTGGGGCGCAACGCAGCATCGCCAGACGCGAGGATCATGAACAAACTCTTTCCGTGAGAGAGAGAGAGAGAGAGAGAGAGAGAGAGAGAGAGAGAGAGAGAGAGAGAGAGAGAGAGAGAGAGAGAGAGAGAGAGAGAGAGAGAAATAATTTGCTCTATATTCATACGTAGTTGGTACATTGTATTGTTATGGGTGATGTACATTTGATATCAGAAAGAAAAGGTTGGGGTCTGGGGAGAAGGAATACATAAGAATGCATAAGAAGACATGGAAAAACATATATCAGGAGACCCTTTGGTCTATAACGAGGGTGTCTATTGAACTACATACTACTAGCTAACAAAATACATCTAAGGGATCAGAAAACAGTTTGAAAAGAATACCATGTACCTAAAGATAAAAGGAACATGAAACGCTTTATAGTAAAGAGTGAGAGGAATGTAGTAAGCATACTAAAACTACCGCTAACAATCCTTAATCCGGGGGATGTTACTACGATTACTCGCAAGGCTTTATGGAAACTCATATATTTTGAAGCACGCATCTGGTCTGTTTTTATATGTGGTTAATATAATGACTTCTACAACATTAACTGGTAATTTGTTCCATCGATTGACTTCTCTGACATTGAAACAATTCTTTGAAAATCTTTCGAAGATTACGTTGAAATACTGTCCATTTAGTTTTGAATAATTTTTCCAGTTGTCACTTGAGGAGAGAGCTCGAATAGGTTCTCTTGATTGCTGATATCGATAACTTTAAGGATCTTAGAAATTTCTGTCAGATCTCAGAGAAAGATCTCAGAAAATGTCCCCACGGATTCTAGGATTCTTTTAAGGAAAACATATTTAGTTTTCGCAGTCTCTTTATTCTCTACATTCCATGGAATGAATTTCGCAGAGATGGCATCAGTTTGGTCGCTCTTTGAACTGATTCTAATTTGGCTTCATCTCTTAAGTAACAAGGTGACCAGAATTGAACGGCATATTCTAAGTGCGGCCTAACCAAAGACACGTATATAAACGTATATGTATACACGTTTATTAATACGTTAATAACACGTATATAAACGTGTCATTACTTTCGGAGCATTATGTTCAAAGTTGCGTTTGATGAAGCCCAAAATTATATTTGCCTTTTTACTAGCAGATGAACAATGCACACTAGTCTTAAGATCATTACTAATGATTACACCTAAATCCTTTTCCTGCTGTACTTTAGTAGTTAACGTCTTTTTCTGTATGCGATAGTTATATGTGAAAGGGAAAAGGCGGAGGAGGAAGGAACAGATGGTTATGGCCAGCACAGGTGGTAAGAATATGGTGAGGTCGATTCTAATTCGGTAGTGGGGAAGATATAGGATGGGGAGGAGGGAGCTTCTTGACCCCTTCTGTACCCACCCACTCCCCGCCTTTCCTCCTCTCTCTGCTTTTACTATGGTTTCTTTCGTCTCCCACCGTTGTCTCTTCGCCCCACACTTATCTCTAACTCAACGAGAATCGATGTAGCAAGCGTTCATGTATGGGTTTTTTTTTTTGTGTTGTATAAGGATGTGTGTGAACGAGGTAACAGTCCTAAGGAAAGATTGATAAATATATTTCTCTTCCGTCCACTTTTGGGAGACTTTTAGGGCGGGAGAAAAATATGTAATGGAAGAGTATGTCGCAAAAGGCAGTGGACACAATAAAATGGAAGAATCTTTGTAACAAGAAACAGACTCTTAAGGAAAGAAGAAGAAGCAGAAGAAGAAGATGAAGAAGATATTAAAGCAAAGATGAAACACATTCAACAATTTCTCCTCCTACTCTTCTTCCTCTTAATAGTCAAGATCTCAACTCTCGAGAAACTCTGTAAAACGTAAGAACCAACCACTTGTTACGCCCAGACAGAGACGGGGAGAGGGCGTGGCATAGGAGGAGGAGAAGGAGGAGGAAGAAGAAGAGGAGGAGGTTATTGTCGTCGTACATTCCTTTAAACGTATCAAACCCGCTAACCATTTTCCTTAAGAGCGCCATAACCATCCTTAGTAATGAGCGGCGACACAAACTAGGGAACGGACAAGACACAACCCGAGTAGGGGAGGAAGAAGAGAGGGAGAAAGAGAAGGGGAATGGGATGAGGTCAGTGTTATGGGGCAATAGTATGTAACATGACAGTTGATAAAGGAGGAGGAGGATGTGAAGTAGGAAGAGTAGGAGGAGGAGGAGGAGGAGGAGGAGGATGTGAAGCAGTAGGAGGAGGATGTGGAGCAGGAGGAGGATGATTATGTGGAGCAGGAAGATAAGGATGTGGAGGAGGAGGAGGATGTGGAGCAGGAAGATGAGGAGGAGGAGGAGGAGGAGGAGGAGGAGGATGATGATAATGTGGAGGAGGAGGAGTAGGAGGAGGATAATGTGGAGTAGGAGGAGGATGTGGAGTAGGAGGATGAGGATGAGGATGAGGATGAGGATGAGGAATGGAGGATGGGATGAGGATGTGGAGGAGGGGAGGAGGAGGAGGAGGAGGAGGAGGGAGGAGGAGGAGGAGGAAGGGAGAGGAGTAAGAATAGTATGTGGAGTAGGTGGAGGAGGATGTGGAGGAGGAGTAGGAGGAGGTGGAGAAGAAGGAGGTGGAGAAGAAGGAGGTGGAGAAGAAGGAGGTGGAGAAGGAGTAGGAGGAGGTGGAGAAGAAGGAGGATTACATAGGATTACATAGGAATAACAGACACCAGGAGACCTATTGGTCCATAGCGAGGGTCTATCTCTGAACTACATACTACTAACTATCAAAAATTGTAAGAAAACAGTTGGAAAATGATACCATGTCCCTAAAGAGGATAGGAACATGGAAGTTTCATAGTGCAGGAGGAGGAGGAGGAGGAGGAGGAGGAGGAGGAGGAGGAGGATTAAGGAGAGTGCCGGGCGGTGTAAGATGATGCAGATGGCAGAGTCGAGGTGTTCCATGTTTGTGCAAGGAGAGATTACGATGGAAACGCCACATAACATTAGTACAAAGCTGACGTTTCGCTCTATGCTTTCTGAGGAGGAAAAATGTAACCACCTAATGATTGGCACGAGCTGCTATTCATACTAAGTCAATATAGTCATCATGTATATTTTTTGTCCTTAAGTTCAATGATAGAGAAACTTCTTTACATTCTTTCTTTTCCAATTAAAACTAATAAATCGAGAAGGAAGATGACAAAGAAACACGAGAGAGCAAGGAGTGACAAAATGACTGCAACAATAACAACTGTCCTCCACCAATCAGCGACAGGGAAGCCACCAACCAATCAACCAATCATAGTGCACACTCAGGTCACGTGATTGCTTGCTCAAGTGGACTGGAGGTCAGGAAATCAGATGGAAACTTGAAAAGAAGAAAGAAAGAAACACTTGAATCTGACCTTCTCTCCTCTCCTCCTCCACCTGATCTTCCTCTCCGTCTCCTCTTCCTCTTCCTCCTCCTCTTCCTCCTCCTCTGCTTCTTTTTTTCTTTCTCCGTGTCCTCGTATTTCTGGACAGCCACGATCCCGTTTTTTATGCTTTTAGAAAATTAAACCCATTAAGGGGAAACTTAAATAGAGAGTGTGGCGGCGCCCCAAGGAGCAAAGGGGAGGAAATTAGGCCCGAATCTTGAGCTAAATAATGGAGTCACGCTAAGAGGCCTTCCTCCCCCTCCCCTTCATTTTTCCTTCCAGGTCTTTCCTTCCTTCCTTCTTCCTCTTCCTCCTCCTCCTCCTCCTCCTCCTCTTATGCTTTGAAATGGAAGACACTCTTCATTGTGGCTATTTTCCTCATTCGTGTTTAGTTCATGTTTTCAGCCACTTGTGTGTCGATTTTCTTCACTCACTCATGCACACACGCACGCACGCACTCATATTTACGCACTTCACTTCGATGATGAACACGAAGACTAAAGTCACGCACAGCCACGCTCATGCAACAACAACTACTACTAATACTACCCCCCCCCCCCACACACACACACCACACACACACACACACACACACACACACACACACACACACACACACACACACACACACACCACACACACACACACACACACACACACACACCACACACACACACACACACACACACACACACACACGGGTGAGAACGCCTGTTATAGACACTTTCATTTATCCCAATTTGTATCAATCATTTATTCCAATTTGGTATCAAGCCGCGTCTCAGCTATTTTCTGCCGGGCATCAGGTTTTCCACTTCGTCCAATTTTTTCTCATAATATTTTCCATGACTGCTCAGAAAGGTAGGATTATTGCAGGGGGAGGGAGGGAGAGAGAGAGAGAGAGAGAGAGAGAGAGAGAGAGAGAGAGAGAGAGAGAGAGAGAGAGAGAGAGAGAGAGAGAGAGAGAGAGAGAAGGAGAGAGAGAGAGGAGAGAGAGAGAGAGAGAGAGAGAGGAGAGAGAGAGAGAGAGAGAGAGAGAGAATCAAAGTTGACCTAAAGAGAGTAGAGTTTAAATGGGAAAAAGCAGAAAGTATACAAATTAAAGGGTCGAAAGCAGTAATAAATTAGAGAAGGAAGAGGAGGAGGATGAGGAGGATGATATCAAGAGCAGGAAGTAGAAGAAGGAAGTGATGTAAATTTACGATAAAGATGATATAAAGGATGAGGATTAGTAGAGGATAGGGGATGGTTGGGAGGAGGAGGAGGAGGAAGTGATGGAGGTGGTGGAAGTGGTAGTGGTATTGATGGTTTGGGGGAGAGAAAGGGGAGAGGAGGGAGGAGGAGGAGGAGGAGGAGGAGGAGGAGGAGGAGGAGGAGGGGAGGAGGAGGAGGAGGATGGAGGGAGGAGGAGGATGGAGGATGGAGGAGGAGTGGGAGGGGGGAGAGTAATGACGTCATTGTATGTGACGGGAATTTCACTGGAATTACAGAGGAACGAGAGGAAGCGGAAGGAATTGAATCCGTGGGAGTCCATGAAACACACACACACACACACACACACACACACACACACACACACACACACACACACACACACACGTATATTGCTGTGCACGCTCCAAAAAAGATAGAGGGTAGAAGTGTTGGAGGAGGAGGTAATAGGGTATATCATGCATCATTTCCTGGGTTATTCGTACATGTTCAGGATTATAAGCGTCAGAAGATAAGGTTTGGAAGGTGAGAGGTAGTAGAGAAAATTACGTAAACACTGAAGAGAGAGAGAGAGAGAGAGAGAGAGAGAGAGAGAGAGAGAGAGAGAGAGAGAGAGAGAGAGAGAGAGAGAGAGACGTAACTTGGCACACACACAAATGAGAGTAGGAAGAAATGTTTTGTTAAATATGGGATTGGTGAGAAAGCTAATAGGATGAATCGAGGAAGATATGAAGGATAAGAAATATATATAACGTAGTGGATGAAATACATAAGAGGGAAAATAAGAAAATAAAATAAACTTTTCTGCATACGCCTAACACAAGACAACAAAATACAATCAACAATAACAATATGATAATAATAGATCAAAGAAATAATGGTGGTAAATGATAATAAATGTGGTACCAAGACGTATAAATAAAACAAAATAAAACCAGAGAAAGGGAAAGAGTGAGTGTGAGAGAGAGAGAGGGAAAGAGTGAGTGTGAGAGAGAGAGAGGGAAAGAGAGTGAGTGTGAGAGGTGGGGAAAGAGAGTGAGTGTGAGAGAGAGGGAAAGAGAGTGAGTGTGAGAGGTGGGGAAAGAGTGAGTGTGAGAGAGAGGGGAAAGAGAGTGAGTGTGAGAGAGAGGGAAAGAGTGAGTGTGAGAGAGAGAGGGAAAGAGTGAGTGTGAGAGAGAGGGAAAGAGAGTGAGTGTGAGAGAGGGAAAGAGAGTGAGTGTGAGAGAGAGGGAAAGAGAGTGAGTGTAAGAGATGGGGAAAGAGAGTGAGTGTGAGAGAGAGGGAAAGAGAGTGAGTGTGAGAGAGAGGGAAAGAGAGTGAGTGTGAGAGATGGGGAAAGAGAGTGAGTGTGAGAGAGAGGGAAAGAGAGTGAGTGTGAGAGAGAGGGAAAGAGAGTGAGTGTGAGAGAGAGGGAAAGAGAGTGAGTGTGAGAGAGGGGGAAAGAGAGTGAGTGTGAGAGAGAGGGAAAGAGAGTGAGTGTGAGAGAGAGGGAAAGAGAGAGGGAAAGAGAGAGGGAAAGAGAGTGAGTGTGAGAGAGAGGGAAAGAGTGAGTGTGAGAGAGAGAGGGAAAGAGTGAGTGTGAGAGAGAGAGGGAAAGAGTGAGTGTGAGAAAGAGAGGGAAAGAGATAGTGTGAGAGAGAGAAAAAGTGCAGACTAGAAGACGTTTCGCTGCTCGTTATCCACCATTAGACAGTAATCAAGAAGCCGAGAAAAATCAGAGTGCTGTGACAGGTATCTCCAATTTCATTTCTAGTCAGGTGTAAATCAGGTGATTAGAGAAGGTTAAAGCTGAGCGAGGGAGGAAGGGAGAGAGGGGAGAAGGTAAGGAGTAAGGCAATGGATGCAGGGATAGAAGGTAAAAAGGTAGGGAAGGGCAGAGGGAAGGCTAGGTAAACATGGCCCTCTGGATGGAATTAGAGAGGGTGATTCTTGATGTGGAGGAAGGTGTAGGAAAATATTGCGAGAAGAGATGCGAGATATTATGTCCGGGAAGAGATGTTAGAAATGTAGGAAGGAAGTAGAGTAAGAGACGAAAAGTTAATAGGACATCGGTGGTAACAGGAACGACGAGAGAGAGAGAGAGAGAGAGAGAGAAGAGAGAGAGAGAGAGAAGAGAGAGAGAGAGAGAGAGAGGAGAGAGAGAGAGAGAGAGAGAGAGAGAGAAGAGAGAGAGAGAGAGAGAGGACGAGAGAGAGAGAGAGAGAGATCCCAAGCTTGTCGACATGTGCTTCATCATAGATAAATGCAAGAGAAGATAGTGAACGTGTGTTTGTGACTGTGTGTGTGTGTGTGTGTTTGTGAGTCATAGCGGCAAGTATGCTCAAAAGTTTGTAAAAAAGAAATTTATCGTCGGCTCTTTTTCAAGACTTAATAATTTTAGTCAGTAAGAAGTAACTTATGAGAACGGCGGCCGCTGTTGAAGGAATTTGAATTGAATATTAATGATAATAATGGTAGAGAGAGAGAGAGAGAGAGAGAGAGAGAGAGAGAGAGAGAGAGAGAGAGAGAGAGAGAGAGAGAGAGAGAGAGAGAGAGAGAGAGAGAGAGAGAGAGAGAGAGAGAGAGAGAGAGAGAGAGACTTTGAGAGAGAGAGAGAGAATTCCAAGAATCGAAATAGTTCGCTCTAATGAGACCTCACAGACCCTTCAGAGGAGGAGGAAGAGGATGTAGAAGAAAAATATTGAGAAGAAGAAGGAATAAGGGGTAAAAGAAATGCATGGAAGAAAAATATAAAGAAACCTAGTAAGAAAAGGAAGTAGGCAAGAATAAACAAAAATATATATATATACAAAACATGGAAATGAGAAGTGAACAAAAATGAAAATGAAGTGAACAAAACCGTATAACAAAAAAACACACAAAAAAAAAACACGACATTTTAAGGGAAAATATATAAGTTCGTGGAGAGGAAGAAAACTATAATCAATGGGTGGGGGGGGAAAGGGGGGGAATACTGAAGGGGACGTCACTGGGGGAGGAGGAATGGGGTTGATAGGGAGAGCTGCCCTGCCTATCGGGTACTCAGGTAAACAATGAGGAACAAATATTTACAGCAGCCACGTAAATTTAGGTCGTTTGTTTACGGTTCACCCGCCAACAGCAGCAACAGGAGAAGGAAGAAGAGAGAGGAGAGGAGGGGAGAAAAGGAGCAAGAAGGAGAGGAGATGAGAGGAGAGAGAAGAGGGGAGGAAGAGAGAAAAGGGGAGGAAAGGAGAGAAGAGGGGAGGAAAGGAGAGAAGAGGGGAGGAAAGAAGAGAAGAGAGGAGGAGAAGAGAGGAGAGGGAAGAACAAATCATGTTGACAGCGTATACATATCAATGTTTAAATATGATTTATGAATATATATAGATATACATGTATAAATAAGTATACATGATTAAAATTTTGCGGAAATTCAAACCGTGCGATATTTTCGGCCTAAGTATTATTTAATGTGTATTTCATGTTCTATCTGTTTTAACCTTTATATGTATCTATCAATACATGTATATTAAAAAAAAGAAGAATAGCCTACAGGCGCTATAGACTCCAACGCAAACAAAATATATATACCTACACGTTGGTATGTCCCTCTTGAAAAGGCATTATATCCTCTATCTTTGCTACATTTACGAAGAATAATATGGCTTTCGGTAAGGATGCTCTCTAATAGTTTCGTGTTGACGCAAACGATTGAATTCCGCAAAGTGAGTTTACAAAGGATGTCAGAAGCGCCGGCAATGCTCTGGTAATGGACGATGAGGAGGCGGAGGGGATGGTGGAAGGGGGGGAGGAGGAGGAGGAGGAGGAAGGAGGAGGAGGAGGAGGAGGAGGAGGAGGGGAGGGAGAGGAGAGAGGAGGAGGAGGAATAAGAGTGGATCCGTTTTCAGGCTACGTGGGGATATGCGGAGTACGAGGGAAGGGGGAGGGAGAGGGAGAGGATACAAGGAGAGCAAGAAGAAGAGGAAGAAACGAAAGAAACATAAACGTTGGGTTCTAACGGGGCTGTTTTGGGAGGAAGATAGAGGAAGATACAAAACACAGATGATACTAGAATAATGGCAAGCGGGGAAGTTATGGGGAACCAGGATGTACTTATCAAAATCGGTTATGGATATTTGGAAGGAGAAAAGAAAATTCACCACGAAAATCATTTACATACATACATACATATTTGGATGCAAACTATACATACACACATACATACATACATTCTGTAGCTTTGCTGTGCTTGTACTGTGTATATGAAAACTTTTTCTGATCTGTGGTCTTTTAATGTATCATTTTTTATTACATTTCTCATATTCCTTTGTCAGCTTTTTTCTTTAATCCTTGTTTCTCTCCTTTCCCCTCTACCTCCTTATCCTTTCCTAATTCAACTCACACACACACACACACACACACACACACACAACACACCACACACACACACACACAACACACACACACACCACACAACACACACACACACACACACACACACACACACACACACACACACACACACACAACAACACACACACACACACAACACAACAACACACACACACACACACACACACACCACACACAACAACCACCCACACCCAACTAACCACCCACACACACAACACACACACACACAGACACACACACAACACACACACACACACACACACACACACACACACACACACACACAAACTAACCACCCACCCACCCAACTAACCACCACCCACCCACCCAACACCACACCACACCCACACACAGACCACCACCCACCAACTAACACCACACACACAGACACAGACACAACACAGACACACACACACACACACCACACACACACACACACACACACACACACACACACACACATACGTTCGTGACTAAGATAAAGGACTGTGGATCACGAATCTCCCTTGCACTATATTGGTCTTGCATATCGATAAGGTAAACCGTAAGCCAGCGTAATGGTCTTGTCAATAGCCTTAGTCAACATCCATAGCTTCTGCTGGATGCTTAGAGAGAGAGAGAGAGAGAGAGAGAGAGAGAGAGAGAGAGAGAGAGAGAGAGGAGAGAGAGAGAGAGAGAGGAGGAGAGAGAGAGGAGAGAGAGAGTAGAGAGAGAGAGGAGAGAGATAAGTAAGAAATATATTGTTTTGCGAAGGAAGTCATGGCAAGTAGTTGATGGGCTGCCGTGACCGTCTTTATGTGGTCGTAATATTGGGATGACGGCGAAAAGCGTCACAGATTTGGCCTCAATGTCTTGTGTGTACCTGTATGAGGAGGAGGAGGAGGAGAAGGAGGAGGACGCGGTGACTCGGGTGTGACAAAGATGTGAAAAAATTTAACGTATAATGAAAGTTACTATTGCGTGTGCGTGTGCGTGTTTTGTGTGTGCGTGTGCGTGTGGTGTTGTGTGCGTGTGTGTGCGTGTGCGTGCGTGTGAAAACTTTCCATCAAATTTCAGACATCAATTCGGCATGTATCGGCGGTAATCATCAAAATATTTCTTTAAAGAGTGATTGGGAGACAGATTGATTCCTCACCCAAAGTTTAGCAGCAAGACTTTCTGCTTTCAACTTTTGGGTTTATTTTTGTTTTGCTTAGTGATATTAAGAGGAAGACATTTTTTTTCTGCGTTTAGAATTAAAAAGCAGAAGTGGAGAGAGGGTAAACGTGTTAGGTGTTTTATTTGTATGAAAGTTGATACAAATGGAGAGAGAGAGAGAGAGAGAGAGAGAGAGAGAGAGAGAGAGAGAGAGAGAGGAGAGAGAGAGAGAGAAGAGAGAGAGAGAGAGAGAGAGAGAGAGAGAGAGAGAGAGAGAGAGAGAGAGAGAGAGAGAGAAAAAAAATAGAATCACCCATGCCAGAGGTTCATCTGCGCACCTCATTCAAAGAAATATATCGTCAGCTGTTTTCTCACTTCGTCCACTTCAGGAAATTAGGTCAAGGAAGAAACAAAAAGTAACATTAATAAACCGAGAGAGAGAGAGAGAGAGAGAGAGAGAGAGAGAGAGAGAGAGAGAGAGGAGAGAGACGAGAGAGAGAGAGAGAGAGAGAGAGAGAGAGAGAGAGAGAGAGGAGAGAGAGAGAGAGGAGAGAGAGAGAGAGGAGAGAGAGAGAGGAGTTGGAGAAAAAAAAATTCCCCCTTCCTTCACACCTCCCTGCCCGCCACCGAATAAAAGAGAAAACGAGAGAAAAAAAAAAGAACATATATTTTTGGGAAGTGGAAATGACCTGACGTTTTCTATGGCATTGTGAAGAACCTCTAACTATTTTATAATATCTAAATCGCTTTTGTTTTCTGTATTGCTCAAAGCTATAGTCCATCTTATTCTAATCCCATTGAGATTGTGTGGATTTAAAATAAGTTTTGAAATATAATACAAAGTGTGTGCGTGTGCGTGTGCGTGTGTGCGCGTGTGTGTGAAGGTAATGGTGGATCGTTAATTATTGTGAGGATGCATATTTCAAGTCATCCATCCATCCATCATCATTGCATAATCACCTTCATCAACATCGTCAATTTCAATCTGGTCATTTATTTTTCCTTTCCATCGTACTCGGCCACTCCATCCATCACTATCATAACTTTGCACCCACTCATTATCCTCATCCCCGGCGACAACTTTTTTGACGCATTATTTTTATCAAGGTCTTTCTAGTAAAGAACACGTGCCTTCTAAGAAAACGGGACATCAAAGAGCTCTGCCTACAAGACAGTCAAAGAGAAAACTCTAAATTTTGGTGGGGAAGCCTCATCATTCCGAGCCTTCCCTGTCACTGGCTTGGTTTAAACCTCGAATTGAAGTTAGCGGGAATCAAAATCCCTTGTTGTTGGGGTGGTTGGGAGGTTTTGAAGTGGGTTTGCGTAGCGGCGGCTGTGTTGCGAGGTGGGTGTTGGGGTGGCGGGGTGGCAAGCAGCGCTGCACCAACCCCGGAGAGTTTCGTTGTGGCCTCCTGACCAATTAGTGAGGATGAGGGACGCAAGGGCCTCGGATTGCTGCCGGTTAGGGGCTCATCTGCTCTCTTTTTCAGCACAGTGGCCTCTCCAGGGGGATTTTTAAGGTTGACTGGTGATTTCAATTGTGAGCTTGGCATTTTTTCCATTTGATTTTGTGTTTTTTGCAATAGCTACATGTGAGTTTATTTTTATTTTTATTTATGTTTTATGATTACTTACAATGTCACTTTAATAGTTATTGTTATTATCATTATTTTAAATCATCATTAATCAAAATTCGTTTACAAGATTATGCGATGTTTTTCTTTCATTATATTTATATAAACGCTTCCTTATTAGCAGTAACTGTGGAATCTAAAGTCTTCATGGCAATAATCTGTAACAATAGTAACAAGTTACAACAGAAGCGAAATAACACAACAATAGCCACGTTTCCCCCTGGGAAAAAAAACGAGAAAAAAAAAGCTGAAGTATTTCTACGTAGCGGAACCACCAAATATTGTCAAAGATAAAGAAACCTCTCAATTGTTTCGTCCTCCAGTTAGTCGAATACTACACGACAGACCGACGGACATACAAGCTTCGAATTCTCTCGGATGTTTCGTCCAGCTCGTTTCAGAGACTCATTTGTCGACGTAATGAAACCATGAAGCGTTTGAAGCTGGAATTCGAAGCAAGATCGCACATATACTCGAAACTGATATCTTGGCTGTGCTATATACTTTTTTTAATTTTTTTTAAAACTTCCCTTAAGGCCAATTAATGTGTCGCAAAAGTTATTACAACCACTTAATTAATAAGTGTTGTGCTCTTAGAAGGCAGCA
Source organism: Chionoecetes opilio (assembly GCA_016584305.1). Taxonomy (NCBI): domain Eukaryota; kingdom Metazoa; phylum Arthropoda; class Malacostraca; order Decapoda; family Majidae; genus Chionoecetes; species Chionoecetes opilio. The sequence goes on along the minus strand of JACEEZ010006399.1, from coordinate 577,945 downwards.
AAATCAAATGCTTTTAATTTCTACTTACTTCTAAGTAATATACGAAAATCCTACCATGTGTAGGTCTCAAGGCCTCATGTAGCTTCCTTATGTTCTTATGTTCTTAAATAGCTTAATATTAAAGTTTCACTATTATAATTATGTAACCTTGCGTTTGAATGTAAATATTTCACCATGAACATCAGTAACAATCTGAATGTTCGCCTGACTGACTGACTGACTGACTGACTGACTCAAGATCGGTTGTTGTTATCGGACTCACCCACGTGCTCCGTGTGGCACCCATTGGGGACGCAGCCGCCGCGTCGCCCTTGCCAGGAAACCATCAATATACACAAGGTTTTCATCGTCTAAAGCACATTTTCTTATTACATTACCTTTATAATATTTTAGAGGTAATATCAATGTTCGTCCTTCCCTTCCATTCCTTCCTCCTAACTCCTTATTTCACCCTTTCCTCCCCCCATTCCTTTCTCTCTCAAGACTTCCCTTAATTCTCTCTTCCCTCCCAGCCTTTGTCTTTACTCCATCAACTCGCTTTTACTCCACTTAAGAATCTTGTCTCGTCACTCCTAATACTGTCTTGATGTGGAGCCGAGAAACTTAAGCCCCAAAACAATAAGCCTTAAATCCCCGGCAATAATAAGGATTAATCTGCCGTCTTGTCTCGTAGTAGATTGCACAGAAGAAGGATTTCTGTGTCTGTTGGAAAGGGTTGACTGGTTAAGCCCAAGAATGTGTTAAAAAATTACATTAATCCTACAACGCTGTGGAAGTTTATAATTAGAGCCGCTAGATGACGCTGATTTCTACCCATTGTGAATATTTATACCCACACGTATATATTCTCATCCTGCCCATCCCTACAACCCATTCTCGATTTACGCGTCCTGCCCTGGCGTGGGAAGGGGGTCATGGGCAGGTCAAGGAACCTGTCTACACGAACGTGGGCTCCGGTGTGTTTACATATTGAAGCCGTTCTCGTGTAGGTAATCACAGGCGTCACTATAAAAATCCTGCCTGCGCCACCACGGGCGAGGACCAACCATCAGAGCCCTCAATTGAATCTCCAGAGCCTTCCATCCGAGCCCTGGGTCACCACTGTCTACAGGCGCTATAGGCACAAATGTAAAAAAAAAAAAAAAAAAAAGTGTGAGGTGAAATAGCTTATAAGCCAAACCAAAGGCAATACAGATACACAGCCCGAAGCGAAGATGGTTGTTCAGCGTAGCGTCTGTGCTTAAAAATACAGGCTAGTCCCGTCTTGGTCTATGGCCTGAAGTGCATATTAGTGTCCTTTATTTGTGTGTATTATGGCATTCATTAATTTTTTGGGTGTTCATTTTAGCATCACTTATTTTTTTCTAACGGTGTAAGTGAAGAAAAAAATGCTCTTTGTGCTCAGTGTGCATATTTATATAGCATTCCGGTTTGTTTTTGGTTTACCTTTCGGAAGGGCTTTGAGCAACACTAAGGTTCTCATGATCTGAAAAAAGGAATCAATACGTATACACGGCAATAGCGGGCGGTTGAAGAAGGATAGTGAGGGCAGTGTGGTGAACAACAACATAAAGCAACCACATTGATCAGGAACAAGAATAATCATAACAAATCAAACCATATATATATATATATTATATATATATATATATATATATATATATATAATATATATATATATATATATATATATTAATATATATATATATATATAATATATAAGAGGACGCTCTACCTCGCGCACCAAAGACTTTTAAGATAATGTGTTTCATTATTGCACATCTAACATATTAATAATAATGATACTAATAATAATCCATCTCTTATGTTAACATTGGACAACTTAGCATTATGTAAATCATTTGGGAGAATGTATTTATATATCACAAAAGTGTCATGACGGACAGGTATACAAAAGAGGGGAGGGTTGGGGGTGGGGTGGGGGGAGAAGAGTGTCTTCGCCGCCAACACAAAGCATGCACGGTGAGGAAAGGGGAGAAAAGAGGCTGGCGACTCGTCATACTTACGGCCTAACAGATCGTGTCGTTTAAACGCTGATTTCATGAATAACAACTTGGTATCCTCCTCATTTTCTAGCATTCACCACTTCATGATTGCTCGCGCTCTCTTTCGAGGGAACGAGGGGAAAAGGGGCCACTATTTCTCACTCAATCATCATGCCATCTTTTTTCTAATACAAATTAACTTCAAGAAGTGCAGTCTTCCCCCATAAAAAAAAAATTTAAATCTCTAAGTTTCTGTGACGATGATGACGATGATGAGGACGACAAGGATCAACAGTCTAAGGGCGACACTTCAAAACTGCGTTCTGACTCCACTTCGTCTTGTGTTTTAACCAATGGCAAAGTCGATACAAGGAGGCAAGGAGAGGCAGCAACAGGGGCGGCGGCGGACGAGCGACGACTCCTCTGGTCACAAGTCGCCCTACGCGTCACCCTCTCCGTCACAAACTCGCCGCGGCAGGACGGAGAGCGATGGGAAGGGGTGGGAGTCGGGGCAGATCGGGACCCTCAGAAAATTTCACCCATTCATTAGTACACAGTGTCTTGATCCGTCAATATCAACACCATCGCCACGCCAACCAATAACAATCTCGGAACGGTACTGAGCTGCAAGAAGGAGAGATCTGATTGGCTACTGAACTCTGCCGTACCAGGCGGCTGAATGGCTGGCAGGGACCCGGACAATGCGACCTGGGACCCCGGCCGGCGCATGTGCAGGGCGGCGAGAGCGTCAGAGGATGTCGATTAGCCGAAAGGGAGCAGGTAGTGTTGATATCTGCGATGTATAGGCTCATATATCATCGTCAGGAGCCCCAACCCCTCCCTTACGTCCTACAAGGGGAAGGATTAGGGCCAGGGGACTCAGAAAAGCAGGGGAAAATTAGGAAGCCAAGAGTCGCCAGCCAAACGTAGGATCTCTGCGAAAATTTGCCAGACATTTATCTCGGCGATCGATTCACACGCGAGGACTGGGCGTCATGGCGTTACATGGGGCATGTGAGGGGGCGTGAGGGGCGGGGTAAGGGTCAGGGAGGGGTCAGTGGGCCCTTCAGTCATTACTGTTGCAGTTGGAGTCAGAGGAGGAGAACTAGGCGGCAGAGAGAAACCGGAGGAAGACGAGGACGTAGATGAGGATGAGGACGTGGGTGAAGATGACGAAGTGTAGGAAAAGGAGAAAAGGAGGGGAAGGAAGATCTTGGAGAGGAAGATCTTGGAGAGGAAGGGAGGTATAAGGTAATGTTGAAATACGAGTTGAGGAAAGGATAGGAATCTCCAAGAAATTCAGAGAAATGAGAAAAGGAAAATTGGGCGGGATTTTGAAGGAAGAGCCGAATTTCCATATATATAATATATATATATATATATATATATATGAGGAGAGAGAGAAGGAGAGAGAGAGGAGAGAGAGAGAGAGAGAGAGAGAGAGAGAGAGAGAGAGAGGAGGAGAGAGAGAGAGAGGAGAGAGAGAGAGGAGAGAGAGAGAGAGAGAGAGAGGAGAGAGAAGAGAGAGAGAGAGAGAAATTTTCGTTAATGAGATAAACATACACTCAGCGCGCGCACACACACACACACACACACGATGTGTGTGTCCGTGTGTGTGACGACTTTACCGCCACGATGATCAAGTGATAGAGAGTGGACGCGCTATTCTGTGGTTAGCCGGCTGGAATCCTCGCTCGCTCCCGGGGATTTTTCACTGACAAATTCGGGTGGTTACTATTCCCCTTGAGCAAGGGGATGGGTGTGTGTGGTGTGTGAGGCTCCACTATTACCCAAAGATCGGTCATAAGGAGCTCCAACTCGCTTCGAGAAGGTAGAACTGGCAATCGCAAGTCCGGCTCACGTGGACAAGACCATGGGTGAATGACACGAGCAGGGATATGAAATAATATCTTTCCAGCAAAAACTGAAATCTGTCATATCCAGCACAAACTGTGTGATTGAGAAATACGTCATGACTAGTCTCTCCTCCATATGTGATACACACACGCACACGCACACGCACACGCACACGCACACGCACACGCACACGCACACGCACACGCACACGCACACACACACACACACACACACACACACACACACGTCAGCTCCTGCACATCACAATTTTACATGCGCGTCACACTCGTACGTTTCAGGCTAAATGTTCGACTCTGTGTAAATATGTAAGGTTGGAGTAGGTACAGCTGGATAAATTTTCCTGTGTCAATATATAACATGAGCCAATAAAGCAATATAAATTCCCATGTCAATGTCTGGTACTTCATAGAGCAATATATGTCTTCATTTCTATCGCTCTAGTTTGGCTTTTACATCTAACCACATTCCATCCATCCCCTCATTGATTTATTTATACTGGTTTAATTAAGTACAGTCAACAGTGCTATATCAAAGCTGTAGATATACAATTCCCTGCCACACTTCATTACCACTCAATCCACATCCTTTTTTTTTACATCACAACCACATCACTACAATAAAAATCAAAGCATCATATCTTTAACACTTACATCCGCCATAACTACACCATTATAATCATCACAATTTGTATCCTTATTTTTCCTACAACCACATCATTACGTATAAGCCCCACAGCCAGAGCTACACAAGCATGGAGGTAGTATGAGTATATAATATTGTCATACTATTTTTTGATTATCTGGGACATAAAATTATAGTTTTCTCTTACCTCAGGGGCAAAATATCGTAGTTTTGTCCGATCTTAAGACGAAAAGATATCGTAGTTTTCTCTTATCATTGGACAAAATATCGTAGTTTTATTCTATCTCTGGCAAAATATCGTAGTTTTATTCTATCTCTGGCAAAATATCGTAGTTTTTTTTTACCGATTTTTACCCATACTACCTCCATGCAACCTCCATTTAGTACCTCCCGAACTAAATTGGCCCACCCCCCATTTTTTTTTCTCTTACTGTCTTCTTTATAGGGACTGGCAACTAAGCGGGCTTTGTGCTACCTCTTTTTGTTGTGCCCTTGGCCAGTCCTTTGTGATGTAAAAAAACAAAAGAATAAATAAATGCACACAAGGGCCACTATCTCTCCCTCGTAGCCACGCCCTCACACCCACAGCCACACTATTTCCAGCCTCCAGGTCATCACTCAATCCATCTTCATCAACCATTTATGAGAAGGAAGGCGAGTCTTTGCGAGGTGTTTTTTCACTCTTATTTCCATTTAATCCTGTATTCAGGCCGCCGCGCTACGCCTGCCGCTGGCCTGTCAAAATACTCCGCTAATATTAATGAGATGAAGAAATAAAGGCAATATTTAATCGGTGGTCGTTGGGGGGAAGGACGAGAGAGAGGAGGAGAGGAGAGAGGAAGAGGAGAGAGGAGAGAGAGAGAAGGAGAGAGAGAGAGGAGAGAGAGAAGAGAGAGAGAGAGAGAGAGAGAGAGAGAGGTATAATTATGAAATGACGTGAGGAGCATCAAGCTTTTATTGCGTGATTTGCCTAAAGCGCGTGTTATTATTACAAGTGATGTTTACATTTCGCTTTCATTCCTAATTATTTGTTCTTGTTACATATCTTTAGGTTGTCAAGACTTATTATAATCGTAACTTGATGTGTTCTTACCAAGATAAATGTGTATGTAGTTAGTGATGCTTTGTTATGAAGATTACAAAAACCCCAATATAATCAATACTTTGATACACTAGTTGGAGATTTTGATTGTAACGATTTACATCTAAGTAAAGATACGGAAGTTATTGTGGTTTTAGTGATGTTATATTATATTCCATAGATGAGAAGATAATTATGATATTTTGTCCCTGAGATAGAAGGAAACTATTATACTTTGTAGCCGAGATTGAGGTAAAAACGATATTTTGTCCCTAAAGTAAGAAAAACTACGATATTTTGTCCCTAAGATCAGAGTAAACTATCATATTTTGCCCTTGAGATTAGAGTAACCTTAGATATTTTTTCCATGAGATTAGAGTAAAAACGATATTTTGTCCCTGAAGCGAGAGAAAACTAGGATATTTTGTCCCTGAGATCAAAGTAAACTACGATATTTTGTACTTGAGATTAGAGTACCCTACGATATTATGTTCCTAGATAATAGAAAACTACTATATTTTGTCCCTACATAAGAGAAAACTACGATATTTTGCCCTAGATAAGAGAACTATGATTTTTTGTCCCTAGATAAGAAAAAACTAGAAAAAGTTTTTTTGTCTTAAGATAGGACAAACTACTATTTTTTTCTTCTCAAAGATAAGAGAAAACTATGATTTTATGTCCCTGAGATAATGAAAAAAGTATGACAATATTATATTTTTTCCCTAAGATAAGAGAAAACTACGGTATTTTGCCTCAAAGATAAGAGAAAACTACGATTTCATGTCCCTGAGATAATGAAAACAAGTATTGACAACGCATTTCACAATTAAAATAACAAAAACCAGCTACCACAACTTGACATATATATAACTGAAAAAAGGTTTGTCAGCAAGAGTGTCGGCCTCCTTATCACACGCTAACTCGCCGCCTCCCATCTGTTTGCCTTCCTCCTGCACGTGTTTACCTGGCCGCTCTCCACCCCGCCCTACCTACCTGTGCCTCCCCTTACCTGTGCCTCCCCTTACTTGTGCCTCCCCTTACCTGTGCCTCCCCTTACCTGTGCCTCCCCTTACCTGTGCTCCCTACCTGTGCCTCCCCTTACCTGTGCCTCCCCTTACCTGTGCCTCCCCTTACCTGTGCCTCCCCTTACTTGTGCCTCCCCTTACCTGTGCCTCCCCTTACCTGTGCCTCCCCTTACTGTGCCCCTTACTGTGCCTCCCTTACCTGTGCCTCCCCTTACCTGTGCCTCCCCTTACCTGTGCCTCCCCTTACCTGTGCCTCCCCTTACCTGTGCCTCCCCTTACTTGTGCCTCCCCTTACCTGTGCCTCCCCTTACCTGTGCCTCCCCTTACTTGTGCCTCCCCTTACCTGTGCCTCCCCTTACCTGTGCCTCCCCTTACCTGTGCCTCCCCTTACCTGTGCCTCCCCTTACCTGTGCCTCCCCTTACCTGTGCCTCCCCTTACCTGTGCCTCCCCTTACTTGTGCCTCCCCTTACCTGTGCCTCCCCTTACCTGTGCCTCCCCTTACCTGTGCCTCCCCTTACCTGTGCCTCCCCTTACCTGTGCCTCCCTTACCTGTGCCTCCCCTTACCTGTGCCTCCCCTTACCTGTGCCTCCCCTTACCTTGTGCCTCCCCTTACCTGTGCCTCCCCTTACCTGTGCCTCCCCTTACCTGTGCCTCCCTTACCTGTGCCTCCCCTTACCTGTGCCTCCCCTTACCTGTGCCTCCCCTTACCTGTGCCTCCCCTTACCTGTGCCTCCCCTTACCTGTGCCTCCCCTTACCTGTGCCTCCCCTTACTGTGCCTCCCCTTACCTGTGCCTCCCCTTACCTGTGCCTCCCCTTACCTGTGCCTCCCATTACCTGTGCCTCCCCTTACCTGTGCCTCCCCTTACCTGTGCCTCCCCTTACCTGTGCCTCCCCTTACCTGTGCCTCCCCTTACCTGTGCCTCCCCTTACCTGTGCCTCCCCTTACCTGTGCCTCCCCTTACCTGTGCCTCCCCTTACCTGTGCCTCCCCTTCCCTGTGCCTCCCCTTACCTGTGCCTCCCCTTACCTGTGCCTCCCCTTACCTGTGCCTCCCCTTACCTGTGCCTCCCCTTACCTGTGCCTCCCCTTACCTGTGCCTCCCCTTACCTGTGCCTCCCCTTACCTGTGCCTCCCCTTACCTGTGCCTCCCCTTACCTGTGCCTCCCCTTACCTGTGCCTCCCCCTTACCTGTGCCTCCCCTTACCCTGTGCCTCCCCTTCCCTGTCCTCCCCTTACCTGTGCCTCCCCTTACCTGTGCCTCCCCTTACCTGTGCCTCCCCTTACCTGTGCCTCCCCTTACCTGTGCCTCCCTTACCTGTGCCTCCCCTTACCTGTGCCTCCCCTTACCTGTGCCTCCCCTTACCTGTGCCTCCCCTTACCTGTGCCTCCCCTTACCTGTGCCTCCCCTTACCTGTGCCTCCCCTTACCTGTGCCTCCCCTTACCTGTGCCTCCCCTTACCTGTGCCTCCCCTTACCTGTGCCTCCCCTTACCTGTGCCTCCCCTTACCTGTGCCTCCCCTATACCTGTGCCTCCCCTTACCTGTGCCTCTCCCCTTACCTGTGCCTCCCCTTACCTGTGCCTCCCCTTACCTGTGCCTCCCCTTACCTGTGCCTCCCCTTACCTGTGCCTCCCCTTACCTGTGCCCCCCTTACCTGTGCCTCCCCTTACCTGTCCTCCCCTTACCTGTGCCTCCCCTTACCTGTGCCTCCCCTTACCTGTGCCCCCTTACCTGTGCCACCTCTGAGGCCTATTTCTAACCTTCTATGCAGCCTCAGTATAACTATTCTACTGTACGTCATGATTTCGGCGTATTAGCTTTACCCACTCGTTCACCGGCCCTTCCCCCCCAACCCACACCCACACCCACACACACAACCCACACACTGACACACACACCCCACCCACCCACCCACCTACCCACCCACCCACCCACCCACCCACCCACCCACCTACCCACCCACCCACCCACGCATACCCACACACTCACTCATCCCCCCCACACACCCATATATATACGGACGGTAACAAAGAGACACATCTACTAGAGTTAGCAATATATATCTATCTCAATTTCTATGTACGTGGTGTGTGTACGTTATTATATGTACCTGTGTGTGTTCTTTTTTATGAGAACACGTAGGGAAGATACACACATGGTAAAAAAAATGGTTTGGTAGGGGAAAGAAGATGAAATATTTTATATGTATGAGGGATTTCATTTTTTCTTAATTATGTTCTTGCCTCCTTTCTTGCCTCAACACCCCCCATGAATCTCTTCTCTCTCTCTCTCTCTCTCTCTCTCTCTCTCTCTCTCTCTCTCTCTCTCTCTCTCTCTCTCTCTCTCTCTCTCTCTCTCTCTCTCTCTCTCTCTTTCTCTGTTTCTCATTCCCCCTTACCCCAAAAAACTTATTATGGCCTTCTCACCTTTAAGTCTTTTCCCCTTTCTCAATTCTCTCTCTCTCTCTCTCTCTCTCTCTCTCTCTCTCTCTCTCTCTCTCTCTCTCTCTCTCTCTCTCTCTCTCTCTCTCTCTCTCTCTCTCTCTCTCTCCTTTTTTCCTTTATTTTCTTTCTTTCGTGGCTATTTTTGTATTTATGAAATTTCTTTTTCTTTTACCATTTCCTACTTCGCTTTTTCCTCTTCCGCCTTTTCCTTGTCCTTGCCGTTCATTTGGCATTTTCACGTTTTTTTTTTTTACTTCTTACATTAAAGCTTTCTCACTTCTCGTCCCTTTCTTCATAATTTTCCTCATCCTCGTTCCTTTTCCATTCCTTTTCTCTCTTTTTTTTATCCCCGCGCCTTTTCTGCCTGTTTATGTATGCCTTCCTTACCTCTAATCCGTTTCTGTGCAATATTGGAAAAGTAAAAAATTGGTTCAGGGTATTTAGGCATTGAAGACAAAGGAGTGAAGGAAGAAGGATGAAGAGGAGGAGAGAAAGAGGGAAGGAAGGAGGGAGGGAGAAAGTGAAGAAGAGATGAGTAGGGATGAAGAAAGGTTGTGGAGCGAAAAGAATGATTTTACTCTGCTTGCAAGAGAGAGAGGAGAGAGAGAGAGAGAGAGAGAGAGAGGAGAGAGAGAGAGAGAGAGAGAGAGAAAAAAAAAGTGAAATATAAACTGAAACCGATATAATCTTCTCGAAAAGAAAGATGCACACACACACATACGCACGCAAACACACACACACGCACACGCACACGCACACGCACACGCACAGGTAAGGGTTCAAGGGGATGCTTTAATGGGGTAATTTGTCCACCTTAAACCAGGTTATGTGCGAGTCGAGGCGGGGCATGACCGTGTCCAAATTACGTACATGTACACCAACACCAGCTTGTGAGTGTGTGTGTGTGTGTGTTGTGTGTTGTGTGTGTGTGTATTTTTGACCCACTTACATGTGTACGCGTCAAAATTGTGTACAGGAGTAATATGAACAAGGAAAAAGTATTTCTTATTTTTTTTATGAATTTCAAAAAGCACTAGATTTTTCCTTTTCTCGCAATCAGATTTTTTTAACCCATGAGCCGCCAGTGCCAAGTTTCAGTTGAATCATGTTTATTTTCCGTCACTATAATGTTTTTTAATGATTTGGATTTTTTTGTAATAATAATAATAATAATAATAATGATAATAGTAATAATAATAATCATAATCATAATAATAATAATAAGAAGAATAAGAATATCAATAATGATAACTAAAAAAAACTTTCCTTATCTAATGTGTGTTCGCTGCTAACACAATCCGGATCACTATAGATTAATGACATTTATTGAATAGAAATATATCAGTGATAAGGAAATATATATCCGCTGACGCCAACCCGTTTTTCTTTCCTCCTCATTTATCCTCACTAGTGAACTGGTCTGCTCATCCTTCCTTTCTTCATTCTCTCCCTACTTCCTTCCTTGCCTTTATACCCTCCTTCCGAGTCTCTCTTCCCTCCCTCCGTCGACCTATCACCCTCCCAGCCTTCAGAGTACACATATAATCACAACATCCTTCCATTTGCACTCTAGAAATAACTCTTTTGATGCACGACTCACCTCTTGGCTCTTCCTGTCACTCATCCCTCCTTCCAACCACTTCAATTTTATTCCTTCCCTCCCTTCCTCTCTCCCTCCTTGCCTCCCTCCCTTCCTCTCTCCCTCCTTGCCTCCCTCCCTTCCTCCTTGCCTCCTTTTCTTCGTCCCATCACTAAACTACAAGGGAACATGTTAAAGCGAGAGGAAGGCGAAGAAGCTGTAAAGAAACTTATGTTTTTATTTTGTTTTTATTTTTATTTTTTACATCACAGGGAACTGGCCAAGAGCACAACAAAAATGGGTAACACAAAGCCCGCTTAGTTGCCAGTCCCTATAAAGAAGACAGTAAGAGAATAAAATAAAAACAGGGGTAGGCCAATTTAGTTCGGGAGGTGTCTTGTTACTCTTCTTTTGAAAAGATTTAAGTCATAGGAAAGTGGAAAAATAGAAACAGGAAGAGAGTTTCCAGAGTTTACCAGTGAAAGGGATGAAAGGGTAAAGATACTGATTAACTCTTGCATTAGGAAGATGGACAGAATAGGGATGGGAATGAGTAAAAAGTCTTGTGCAGCGAGGCCGCGGGAGTGGGGGAGGCATGCAGTTAGCAAGTTCAGAAGAGCAGTGAGCATGAAAATAACGGTAGAAGAGAGCAAGAGAAGCAACATTGCGGCGGTGATTTAAAGATTGAAGACAGTCAGTCAGAGGAGAGGAGTTGATGAGACGAAAAGCTTTTGACTCAACCCTGTTTAAGAGAGCTGTGTGAGTGGATCCTCCCCAAACAAACATGTCCTGACCAGCTGTTGAAGATTACCTGTAGATGGTCACTTGATGGGGTCGCTCGCTTACCCTTCAGTCTTTTTTTATCTACTGCTGCTATATCTATTCCTGCGTCTTGTCATATTCCCACCCTTCCTTCTCCCTTTCTCCACCCCCTTGTAACTTTCACCATGTTGTGTTTCTTTTCCCCATGTTGTGTTTCTTTTCCCCCACTCATTCCCCTCTTCAATTTCTGACGACCCTTTATTTTTACCGCACTTCGCCACTCCTCTCTCGCTCTCTCGCGCTCTCGCTCTCGCTCTCGCTCTCGCTCTCGCTCTCGCTCTCGCTCTCGCTCTCGCTCTCGCTCTCGCTCTCGCTCTCGCTCTCTCTCTCTCGCTCTCGCTCTCTCTCTCCTCTCCTCTCCTCTCTCTCTCTCCTCTCTCTCTCTCTCTCCTCTCTCGCTCTCGCTCTCTCTCTCTCTCTCTCTCTTTACCCACTCCATTATTTAGATCTCATCAAAATCTTCACCAAGCTAGACTCATATATTATTTCCTCCACTCTCCCTTCTATGCCCTTTAATCCATTCCGTTTCTCTGTCCCTTCCCCTAATATGTCTATACTCCTAGTTTCTTTTACATCCATTGTCCTCACCCATTCCTTATCAAAGTCCTCTCCATTTTCCTTGCCCACCGTTTCTCCCTCTTTTATAAAATTTAATACTTCTCTATTGTTTTAGTTTTTGTGTTTCAGTTTTCTCTCTCCTTCCCTGCTCCACATTTCTCTCAATTGTATTTTTTTACCTTCTTTCTTTTTTTCGTTTTCTTATCCTTTCCATTTGCTTTTCCTTTTTCTTGAATCTTCCCATTTATTTTATTAACTTTCCCTTTCAATCTTTCTTTCCCATGCTCTATGACCACCAATATCATCTCTCTCTCTCTCTCTCTCTCTCTCTCTCTCTCTCTCTCTCTCTCTCTCTCTCTCTCTCTCTCTCTCTCTCTCCTCCTCCCTTTGACTTTGAAGGTGAAAAAAGCCCAGTGTTTCCTCTGCCCCGAGGGACCTACAGGGTATTGCGGCGGCTCTTCCCTGATCCTCCCCTGGGGTTTCTTCGGGGACTTTTAGCCGGGCTGGCGAAAAAAAGCTCGAGTCGTTTAGGGGGAAAATACGCCTGGTGTATTCCCTTGTTTTTTACAAAGGATTACAAAGGATTACAAAGGAAACACAAACAGCAACAGACCGATAGGTCCTTACAAGGCTGTTTGCTTTAACTACACTACACTAACTAGATGATAAGAGAGAAGGATAGGAAAAGTAGAAGGCTCCTCCCCACCCACCCACCCTCCAGCCGAAGCTGGCCGGAAATGAAGTGATACCATGCAGTATAGAAAAACTGCATGGAATTTGTGAGGAAAGTTGAAAGCTGTAATCTATGGCTAACTACTACTAGTTTGTGGGGGTAGGTTTAGTGCTTGATAGATAGGTCATGTTATGTGTGTTTTGTAATGGTTGAACACAGTGTGGAGGTTCAAGGGTGGTGCGGCAGCCTTGCCTGCGCTTTCTTGGGAGGCAGCATCAATCAGCCCCAGCTCGTTCAATCCACTGCGATTGTGTACTTCCCATGTAGGACGCCGTACACTCAATGCTCCGCAGCAGGACCTGGTACCTTAAATCCCGATGGTGGTCACTAACTGACAGGACCCTTACTGGTCCACAACCCGTCACAGGTCGAGAGTAGTAGTGGTAACCGTTAACTCGGGGCTACTTGTTGTGGGATGCCGCGGTGGGGTAGCGAGATAGGTGAGGCGAGGCGGGACTCTGTGAGGACACACCTAAGATGGATAGGGAGGCTGAGTAGGGAGATGTGAGGAGAGAAGAGAGAGAGAGAGAGAGAGAGAGAGAGAGAGAGAGAGGAGAGAGAGAGAGAGGAGAGAGAGAGAGAGAGAGAGAGAGAGAGAGAGAGAGAGAGGTTAAAGTAAATCTGTAGCTATTTTCTTTATGACGTGCATATTAACTTTAGGATCACCTGAAGATCCGTCACCCCAGAATGTCCACCTGAAGATCCGTCACCCCAGGATTTCCCACCTGAAGAACCGTCACCCCAGCCCACAGTGAATGTAATTTATAAAATGATGATAACAAATAACAAACAACTTTGTGTTATGCATCTTGGAGAAATGCATCTTCTGAAATTCAAGAACGGGCAAAAAAAGATCCAATTCTTATAGACTTACCGTAGTGGATTTGTATACTTCAGGCTGTCTTTTGTTTGGCATTTCCATAGAAAACCATCCTTCGATCTGGAGTATTTTGTCAAATTCATCCAGTTATCACATGTATCACACTTAACTTCACGCTTTAAAAGTCTGTTTTGTTGAAGCCACCGAATACCTTTAGTGGAATCATCACCCAACAGTGGTAGGATGGTAGTTTAGAAGGTATTGCGTGCCATGGTCCACTGACTCCTATGACTTATATTTTGCAGTCAACTTATTTTTATATAGTCCTCCTACCTGACTGGAGGGTCCTGACTCCTCCCTTTTACCCATTTGACCTGACCTCATTTGGAAAGTGAAGTCAGTTCAAGTCTTGACCCCACCTGAAGATCCGTCACCCCAGGATATCCCACCTGAAGAACCGTCACCCTGCCAAACTCTGGGGTGACGGATCTTCAGGTGATCCTAACTTTCTTCTTGAACATAACTGCTCTTGTTGCACATATATGGAACATATCAACAATCGTCGAAAATAGAAAATTTCAAAATGATAATTTATGTGTGAAAAACTTATACTTCTCCGAAGAAATAAATAACAGATAGAGGAAAAAACACCTCCCGAAACAAGTCTTGAAATAAATTGAACACGAAATTTTGTTTGGGGGAAGAACACACACACACACACACACACACACACACACACACACACACACACACACACACACACACACACACACCACACACACACACACACAACATACACATAGCACACGCACACAACACACACACCAAACACACACACACACACACACACACACACACCACACACACACACTTCAACACTCACCTTTCCATCCCGGTTGATGACCACGACGTTCCCGAGAGAGAGACTTACCTTATCACCTGAAGGAGTCACCCGAGACCTTGTGTTTACTTACCTGGAAACAAAAACGAAACTGTATTAGTCATAGACATAGACACACACAGAGAGAGAGAGAGAGAGAGAGAGAGAGAGAGAGAGAGAGAGAGAGAGAGAGAGAGAGAGAGAGAGAGAGAGAGAGAGAGAGAGAGAGAGAGAGAGAGAGAGAGAGAGAGAGAGAGAGAGAGAGAGAGAGAGAGAGAGAACATAAGAAAGCTACAAGAGGCCGCGAGACCTACATGTGGCAATTTATGTTACTTAACACTACCTACATCCACCTTTCATCCCCATCCATGAATTTATCCAGCCTCCTTTTAAAACTGCCTATTGACTCCACACTGACCGCCTGACGACAGAGTCCATTCCATAGAGTGAGTGAGTGAGAAAATATATGAATAAAGGATAAGAAGCAGAGTAGTGAGTTAATGAGGTGGCGGGACCGGAAGCAATGGCGAAAGCGAGAAATGGGAGGGAACAAAAGGTGGGAAAGTTTTAACAGTCAGGCCCCTGCAGTCATCAGCGAGGCGGTGCAGAACCAAGGTTAGGGTCAGGCTATAAGCGTGACCTCGCCTGCATTCTGCCGTATTGTTATTATTATTATTATTATTTTTTTTTATTCTTTCTTTTCTACATCTGTATTTATCATTAAATATATTCAAGTTCAATGGAATGGCAAGTGCGGAATCATTGGTGAAATCGAATTAGCGCAACATGATTCTCCATACGTACTACAAAGCAATATAAGTCAAAATACTTACTTTATTTCAAAATTGACAATGGGCCGTGTGCTGTGCAATCTTCGAATATAAGATTGTTGAGAGAGAGAGAGAGAGAGAGAGAGAGAGAGAGAGAGAGAGAGAGAGAGAGAGAGAGAGAGAGAGAGAGAGAGAGAGAGAGA
>JACEEZ010006399.1:550000-560000 GCA_016584305.1 Chionoecetes opilio | reverse complement strand
CACAGGTAGGTACACACATGAAGAGGGAAAGACAAAGAAAGACTCAGTATATATATATGTATTCATGAACAACACTCAGTAACCTCAGGAAGCGTTATGTATGTATAAGATGACACACACACACACACACAGACACACACACACACACACACAGACACACACACAGACACACACACAGACACAGACACACACACACACACACACATAATAATGTGAGGTGCGACAGCGGAGGGAAAAAAATGTTCCTCCATTGTTGAAAGGCCCAAATTTTATCATAAGAAAAATGAACAACTAAAGAACACCAGCAGTGGGCGGTACGTGGTGATGGTGGGCGGGGTCTTTCGAGGGAGGGAGGGGGGAATGGGCGGGGCGTGGCATGGCATGGGTGTAAAGGAGGTCGCGCAACGTTGGATGGCGTGAGTACTGTGAGGAATGAGGATGCTGTGTATCTATTGACTTAGGGGCATGAGAAGGAACCCAAGCGACGAAGTGCGTAGGAGGGGTGAGAGATAGGGGGAAAGGGGGGGCAGGGGGCGTAGAAGGTAGGGAAGAGGACACAGAGTAAGAAAAGAAAAGCAGGGTAGATATAAAGGTACAAAAGGATAGTACAGATAGGTAAGGAGAGTAGCAGATATAACATAGAAGTAAGGAGAAGAGACAAAGAAAGGGACAACGATATGTAAGGAGGATAGCAGATATAACATAGAAGTAAGGAGAAGAGACAAAGAAAGGGACAACGATATGTAAGGAGGATAACATATATAACATAGAAGTAAGGAGAAGAGACAAAGAAAGGGACAACGATATGTAAGGAGGATAGCAGATATAACATAGAAGTAAGGAGAAGAGACAAAGAAAGGGACAACGATATGTAAGGAGGATAACAGATATAATATAGAAGTAAGGAGAAGAGACAAAGAAAGAGACAACTGAAGGAGTATACCACAAAGGACATGAACATGAGAAAAGTGGGTGTAAGAAACCAACCGAGAATGCTAAGTAAAGAATTCAAGATGTAGTTTGAAAAATAAAATAGGATAAGGAAGCTATGAGGAAAAAAAGCTAAATTAGGGAAGCTAATTCTAAGAAAAAGAGAAGGTTTTATCGCACGTGGTAGTTCTTGAAAGCTAAATATCTTTATGAGAAAAAATATAAAAGTTGAAGAGCAATTGTGGCTGAGAGAGGGAAGTGATAAATTAGCGCGAAGATCAGCTTAAGGACATCTGAAAGTGGTCTTTTACATCATTAACTAATCCATTATTCCTAATTATGACACTAATGGACTGTTGGAAGGGTTCGGAATGGCTAAAAGGAAGACAACCTAAACCTTTAGGATGAAGCAAAACGTTCACGGACGAAAATGAGGAAACAAAACCCTAAGGGTGAGTGAGGAATAAGGACAACACTTAGAGAAAGATAAAGAGCCGAAGGAGGAGGAGGAAGGCGGTGGAGAGGCGGGTGGGTAACCAAGCTGACAGGAATGAGAATAGGACATAACTGGAGGATACGAAGGATATCTAAGGCTGGGGAGGACCAAGGAGGACAAGGGAAGGCTGTAGAGTCGCTGTGAGCTTAGCGAGGCGTAGTGCAAGGCGGAGACCATAAAGGAGGCCCATAAGGATGTCTGGCGCGAGTATTTAGAAGGCAAACTCGCCTTTATCTACTGGGAGTACAACGGGCACTGCTCGTCACTGCCGCGTCTGTTTGGAGCTTCCTGCACTCTTTTTATTGCTACTTTTATCCTCCCCCCACTTCTTCCTATCCACTCCTCCTCCTCCTCCTGCTCCGTCACTCTTGTCATACTACACACACACAATGGTACTGTACCGCCACGATGGTCCAGTGAATAGAGCGTTGTTGCGCCATTATGTGGGTAGCAGGTTCGAATCCTCGCTCGCTCCCGGGCATTTTTCACTAACAAATTCGGGGGTTCACTGTCCCCTTGGAGCAAGGGGATGGGGGGGGGTGTGATGTGAAAGGTCCCAGCATTACTCAAATATTGTCATAGCCTCATAATGAGCTCCAAGCTCGCTCCGGGAGGGTGAAACTGGCGATCACGAGTCCGGATCGCGTGGGCAAGACCATGGGTGAATAACACACACACACACACACACACACACACACACACAACACAGACACAGACACAGACGACACAGACACAGACACAGACATACACACACACACGCTATCAGTGGTTGCATTGGGGTTGGGTGGTGGTCAGCCCGTATGCCTGGAGGGCAAAGCAGAAGAGGGGAAGGGAATAATTGCAAGAGGTAGACCAGAGAGGAGAAGGAGAAGGAGGAGGAGAAGGAGAAGGAGAAGGAGCAGGGAAAACTACGTCGTTGATAAATTTTCTCGCTTCAGTACCGCCCCTGAGGTGAACCAGGCGGTCTCCCACGTTACATAAAGCCGATTGGTCAATAAAGTGTACGGGTGCACTGAAGCCTGACCAACACGCGCCCACACACCACCACAACCCCCCCCTCTCCCCTCTTCTCTCCTACGTGCTGGTGTGTGGCGCGAGAGGCGTGCATCAGCGCTGCCTTTCTGATCCTGCTGACGTCATAACCACGTCACTGCCACACCACCCACCCACCACCACCATCACCATCACCATCACCACCATCGTTGCCCCACCATCCCTCAGTCTTGTGATAAATTCCTCTTCGCTCTCGGGTCGTCGGTCTTTGCATACTTGTCTTGGATTCCTATGGTATCATACATATCTCTCTCTCTCTCTCTCTCTCTCTCTCTCTCTCTCTCTCTCTCTCTCTCTCTCTCTCTCTCTCTCTCTCTCTCTCTCACACACACACCGCCATGCACAATGGTCAAGTGGATAAGAGCGTTTGCGCGCCATTCTGTGGTTAGCTGGTTCGAATCTTCACTGCTCCTGGGGATTTTTCACTGACAAATTCGGGCGGATACTATCCCCCTTGAGCAAGGGGATGAGGTGTGTGTGGTGTGTGAGATCCCAGCATTATCCAAAGATCGATAATAATGAGCTCCAAGCTCACTCCGGGAGGGTGAAACTGGCGATCGCGAGTCCGACTCGCGTGGACAAGACCATGGGTGAACACACACGCACACACGCACACGCACACGCATACACACACACACACACACAGTAAGCTATCACGTGTGCCACCGCCGTGCAGTGACCAGCTCGGCGGAAAAACATCTAAACTCGATACTTTGGTAAAACGTTTGGTGGTCGTCGCTGAATATTCTAGTGTTATTCAAATTGACTTTTCTCTCGTCATTGCTTCCTTTATTTTTATCCTTTTTGTATACATTCATGTGTCTCACCTTTATTTTTTTGCCTGCATGGATTGATTTTGTTATCTGCTAAAGAGGTTTGAAAATGTACTTTTTCTTCCTTTTGTAGTTGTGAAAAAATAGCGTTTGATTCTTCCCCAAATCATCCCACGTGTTTTTCCTTCCTCTGTTATTTAAGTTTGATTGTATTTCGCTAACTTTATTTCTTCCTATGCATGTTTTGCTGTTTTTCATAACAAGGTAATGAAGGTAATTCCCCCTTTCCCCTCACCCTCATTTGTTTTTATATACCCGACAGTCTATTTTCACTTTTTCCAATCAACTATTACTTATCATAATACTCGTATTCTTTTTTCAACATAACTATACTCTTTTACAGTCGTGCATTGGATGAGGAAGCTTTGTTTAACATTATTGTCGCTCACATTACATGACTTCCTTTCATATTTCTTCGCTCCTTACGACTACGCAACTTTGTTTTTTAGCACAATGTGCACTTCTCCTCCTCCTCCTGTACCTCCACCACCGCCGCCGCTGCAGAACGTGGAAACAATAGTGGAATTAAGTTCTATTCCACGCGCTTAAACTTTTATACAAGGCATTAAATTCCCTCTCAAGACCATTGTTTCCGGAATATTACTTCTCCGCCTCGCGTCTCTCATTGTTGTTATTCCCACGCTGCTTAACTTTATGAACAGAACAACCACCAAAGTGCCGTGCGTGGCGGCATCTCGCGTTTTTATCTCGCTGTTTCCCATTTTGTTATCGGCGTGTTATCAGTCATGTCTCGTGATCCCAGGAAAAGTATTATTGTTTCGTTAGCTTTTTTCCCCATAATCTGTTCCTTTATCACGGGTAGATTACGAGTTTTTTTTTCATATCGCACATTGATATCACACAGGCATTGTTTTTTATTAGTCTAGGTAGAACATTGAAGTGAGTTACTGGACAAATAGTTTATCTTGTTGCGCCATGCTGATAGTAAATAGATAGTAGATAGCAGAGGTCTGATAACATAGCTTGATTAGAGTAAAGCTTTGGACACTGAATGGTTTCGAACTTGGGATTGTAGTTTATTTCAACTCTGCATTTCATCTGATGCTGATGATGCTACTTCTACTACTACTACTACTACTACTACTACTTTTACTAACTACAACATCTATTAACTACTACTACTGCTACGACTACCAATAGTAATAAGAACGACGTTTCCCCTTAAATCAGTATCTATAGAAAGAGCACAAGTCATTTTAAAGTGTATCATAAAAAGTGCAGATATTTTCAATTTGGAACCCATAGATTTTGACGAACTTTTTTATATTTATTTCCACAACTCCCCCGCTCCCCTTTAAGGACTTGAGTGGTTCTCCCTCCCCTTCATCCCCGCACCTCTTTCCCTCCTGTATAGAATATCTCAACTCGGTCAACGCCACCACACAAGGTCATCATCACAGCCTGACCTCACGCCACCAGGAGGGCCTCGGAATTTTAATGGCACCATGGGGGGTCGGCGGCTGGTCTGGCCCTGCGCCATATCCACGCGCTGCTGGCATTCTGAGGCACTACACCACTTCCTTTCTGGCACTCCCCGCCACTTTCTACCTCATCCAGAAGTTCTTTGCTACTGTCTCGCCTCCTTTTCGGGAAATCTGATTCTCTTGGACTCGTTTCGGTACTTTGGCTCTTCAGGAAAGTTAAGGGTACTGTCCGGGCCTCGGCAATCCCCATACGGATGATTCGTGGGTCTCACACACGTACAAGGAACTAATTGTTGGGGCTCCCTTTACGCTGGTGTCACTTGTGTCTCTCCTTAGTATTATAGTCGTGCGTCGTGTGACACTCCGCGGCACTTCTTGGCACTCTATGAGGCTCGCGTCCACTCAGCGCAGTCCTGACACACACTCGGCCTCTCCTCATCCCCAGGAGGTTGTAGCACTCTTCACACTCCTTCACAGCTCCACCTAAACGTTTACTGCCGCTCTTGGACTAACTGACTCACGCCTCCTCTCCCTCCTCCTCCTTCCCACTTCCCTGTCATTTAGCATTCCCGCCACGACGGCTATTGTGACTTTCCTTGACTGACTCACACTAACTCCCGCAGACACAACTTTGAATATTACTCGAAAATTCTTAACATTAATTTATATTCATATTTGTAACTACATCAACCTGTCCCAAAGTTACTCTTTAGTGAGATTCTTTTGTGTTTCTTCGCCGACGTTTATTACGCATCTCATTGTGATTTTCCATGACTTTTTCCACTCTGACTACACTTGTTTTTCATATCACACTTAATACTCGCAGATGCTCTTTCATATATGCTGACATTCGCTTTTTCTTTTATTGTTGGTAATTTTTTTGGGTCTTTGTTGGGTTTGATTCATCTATATTCTTATTTTTTTCGTGTTTTCATGTTATTTCTTCTTTTGTATATGTTTGTGTGTTAGTAGTTATGTTTTACCTCTGCTTTTTTTTTCTGTCTTCTCATTCTATCCCCCCCGCTCTCTCTGTCTCCCCCCCCCTCTCCCTCTCTCCTCTCTCTCTCTCTCTCTCTCTCTCTCTCTCTCTACGCCGCACGCACGCACGCACGCACGCACGCGCACGCACGCAACACGCACCACGCCACGCACGACCACGCACGCACGCACCACCACGCACACGCACAGCACCACACCGCACGCAACAACACACACAACCAACACACACACACACACACACACACACACACACACACACACACACACACACACACACACACACACACACACACACACACACACACACACACACTAATTGACTGACGGACGGACGCACCTGCACTGACTTTCCCTCTCCCATTCCTGTCCATC
The DNA here is from genome assembly GCA_016584305.1 of Chionoecetes opilio. Classification (NCBI taxonomy): domain Eukaryota; kingdom Metazoa; phylum Arthropoda; class Malacostraca; order Decapoda; family Majidae; genus Chionoecetes; species Chionoecetes opilio. The sequence goes on along the minus strand of JACEEZ010006399.1, from coordinate 553,872 downwards.
TATTCCCAGCCTATTCCCAGCCTCCTCCTCTCCCTCCTCCTCTCCTCCTCCTCCTCCCTCCTCCTCCTCCTCCCTCCTCCTCCTCCTCCTCCTCCTCCTCCTCTACCACCACCACCACCACCACCACTGGGATGGGATATGAACTCTCTCCTACTCCTCTACCACCACCACCACCCACCACCACTGGGATGGGATATGAATTGAATCACAAACATTATTTCACTCGAGAGAGGAAACAAAGGCATTTCAATCACGGCGCGAGAATAAATAATTTGGTATCTCCGCGATGTTTCTATTGAAATTAAAATTTAATTGGAATAAATATTTAAATGAAAAATATCTGTATCTCGGCTTTTATATTTGTCTATTTGATTTTAGTATCTGATCCATTCATGTGAAAAATTTATGTCGGCGGAGTTGTCTTTGGCTGCTGGATAGATTACGATGAGTAATGATATTGATTGCTTACAAACACACACACACACACCACAACACACACACACAACACACACACACCCACACACCACCCCACACACACACACACAACACAACACACACACACCCCCCACCCCACACACACCACACACACACACACACACACACACACAACACACACACACACACACCACACACACACCACACACACCCCACACACACACACACACACACACACACAAACACACACACACACACACACACACACACCACACACACACACACACACACACACACACCACACACACACACACACACACACACACACACACACACACACAACACACACACACACACACAACACACACCACACACACACACACACACACACACACCACACACACACACACACACCACACACACACACACACACACACACACCACACACACACACACACACACACACACACACACACACACACACAACACACACACACACACACACACACACACCACAACACACACACACACACACCACACACACACACACACACACACACACACACACACACACACAACACACACACACACACACAACACACACACACACACACACACACACACCACACACACACACACACACACACACACCCCACACCACACACACACACACACACACACCACACACACACACACACACACACACACACCACACACCACACACACACACCACACACACACACACAACACACACACACCCACACACACCACACACAACCACAACACACACACAAACACACACACACACACACACACAACACACAAACACACACCCCACACCACACACACACACAACACACACACACACACACACACACCGCCCCCAAGTTATATGTATTGTTTTGTAAATAATCATCATAAAATATTGTAGAAGCTATGAAAAGTTCCGAATATCCCTCGGGCGTCACCCTGCTATGACAGCACTTGATTAAGGGGGAGGGAGGGGAGGGGGGAGGGGGGAGGTTTTTTTTGGGTGGGCAAAGGGGCGAGGGACGGGAGAGGCAGAAGGAAGGGATAAAGAAAGGGAAGGAAGGGAAGACGAGTAGTATGAACTCCTTAAGGCCCAGAACGTAACTTCCATTGTAATATGTCTACCATTAGAGTATTTCAATAAATACAAGCAACATTCTTTAGATATGACCTTTATAGTATCCTTGTCCACTAGGTTATTTCGTATATTAAGTTACTTTTCGTAATTTTTAAGGCTGGGAAACAGTTTCATATACTAGCAAAGGAAAGATCTGGGTGTGAAGGGGTTAATAGAGGAGCCAAGAGAGGATTACTACCTTGGATGATGAGAAAGGTAAAGGTACTACATACATTATCTCCAAAGACCTGGTCTCTCTCTTATTCAGTCGGCGCCTCTCTTCCCTCCTGCTGCCGTGTGGTGTCCCTCCTGTTATGACCTTCTTCTGCAGTCTATCTTTTCTTCATTCTTACGCCCCAAACCCTCCTTCCTTTCCTCTCCCTCCCACCCTCTCCCCTCCCAACACACTGTCTGACGCTTCCTGAAACTCTTCCTTTTCCTCTCATTTCTCTCCCACCGTCTTCCTTTTCATATTTTTTTACGTCCTGTTTTTTTTTCTTTCTTATAGGCTCACTCTGACGGCTCTTGGCACTTGCATTTCCTTCTTTTCAATGTGTTTAGAGTTTTGGATTCACGGATGCTCATTAATATATGTCCAGCTTCCTGTATTCTTTTTGCTCATATATTATCTCTCTCTCTCTCTCTCTCTCTCTCTCTCTCTCTCTCTCTCTCTCTCTCTCTCTCTCTCTCTCTCTCTCTCTCTCTCTCTCTCTCTCTCTCTCTCTCTCTCTCTCTCTCTCTCTCTCTCCGTAAAGGTTATGTTTTCACGTGAACTATCTTTGTTTTGTTTTTGTCATTGTTCTATGTCTCCTCTCCTCCTCGCTTGAGTCCTCCTTGAGCTGATGGCTTGAGGAGAAAGCGAGTCATATCGTAAACTTCTCGAGGGTGTGAAGGAGGAGTGACATATTGGAGGAGGTGGAGGATGAGAAGGACGAAGAATGAGAGAAGAAGGGCGGAGGAAAAGACAGAATTTCCATGGAGATGAAAAAAGTGCATGGAAGGGAAAGGAGAGGCGTTCAGAAATAGGCTAGATTGGAGAATAGATAGATAGATAGATAGATAGATAGGTTGATAGTTAGAGAGATAGTGAGAAAGAGAGAGAGAAGGAGAGATAGAGAAAGAGACAGATAATAAAAACGAAAACCCACACACACACTCGCACTGACACTTAAAAACACACACACATAAAACATTACCCCTTGATTAAGACATTGATCACCTGAGCCACGCGATAAAATTCCCGTCTAAAACCAACAAGAAGATAAATGGTCTCGTTTGTCCTCTGCAGGAGAGTCTTTGTTGCATGACCTTTACAATAACAGAACAACCATGACGAGGGTTACGCTGGGTGACGTTAACATGCAGTCCCAAGGCATTGCAGCAACAGAGGGCGGCACACATTAGATCGTTGAAGAGGAGGTGGATGTTTGTAGAGGATAATGGCAATTGTGTCAGTGTTTGGCCGGCCAGGGTAACAGCATCCTGGTGGGGGGCTTTTGTTTCCCTAACAAGACTATAGTGAAGCGAGTGCAGTGCGAAGGAAGGTAGAGGAAAGGAGTGAGAGTATAAAGTAATATAATAGTAGATAGTAGTATAATAGAATATAAAGTAGTAAAATATATTATGATTTATAGTGAGGTGATGAGAGCTCAAGTTGTACTGATCGATGAAGAGTGGTGTAGTGAAGTGAAAGAAGCAATATCAAGAGTATGAATAGGTGGTGATATTTAATGAGGAAGTAAAAAGTGTAATGATAATGTAGAAAATTAAGCGATATGACGGGTTGTTTTTTAGGGCAGGTATGAGGAAAAGTAGATGAATAGCAGGAAGAGTAAAAATAGTAGTAGTAGTAAGAGGAGGAGGAACAAGAGTGGGTAGAGGTGGGAAAACTTTGGGATAAGTGACTCAAGATGAGGATGCAACTTTTCGCTTAGTTAATATTGCATCAATCTTATTATCCTCCTGCTTCATTAACTCCATAATGGATGAACCGCAACACCTTTACTTTCATGAAGATTAAAGACATCCTAGATCACAAAGGAAATTATACATGCACTTAAAAAACGAAACTCGAAACTCAGAGAGAGAGAGAGAGAGAGAGAGAGAGAGAGAGAGAGAGAGAGAGAGAGAGAGAGAGAGAGAGAGAGAGAGAGAGAGCATTATTCAAAGTGGATTCGCCGAAGCGGTAATTAATTAAGTAAATTTTCTTTAGCCTTGCCTTAAAACGTTAGTCATTTGGGGAGTCTGAGGACCCAGAATAAAGGCAACACTCAATAGGGCGACGCTAATG
>JACEEZ010006399.1:527500-545000 GCA_016584305.1 Chionoecetes opilio | reverse complement strand
GAGTTTTACGCATGTGTGTAGTTATTGATTTAGTTTAATAATGCGTTCATTAATATTTCCAATGTAAGTGAAGAAGGATGTGGATCATTAACTAATAGTACGCCGTTTTTATTTGTAACTACTGCCAGGTGGAAACTATTTCAATAGATTGTGGGAGGAAAAAGGAAGGAGATGAGGATCTTTCTATGAACTCTATGGGTTTCTCACGCTAGTGTTCACTTACTTGAATTCACAAATAAGCATCGCCAATTTGGTCCTAGAACGACCAGGTCTTGGTTTTGTAGCTATAGCCGTCCATACATCGGTGTAGAATCGCAACTTGTCACAGCGAACAAACGAGGATTTTTGATGCGGTGTTGACGAGTGCGTATGTAGGCTTGGCTAGTCTTTGTTCTATTGTCGACGGCATTTTATTATAAAAATAGTAAATAAAACAATCACTCCTGAATAGCTAGAAATAATGATGATTGTATGGCAGTAATTGAGTGATGTACATTGTCCTTTGTCTTTTTGAATTGGTATCCATTGTATTTCTGATTTATTCGTTGAAATATATGTTTTACGTCAGTAACAGATTTATAAGATAAATAATAGTGACTTATGAATATGCCTTTTAGCAAACTAAATATATTCATATGAGACAAAGTCGATTGATATACAAACATATAACATTTATTTCTTATCAAGAATATATGAAACCGAAATGCATGGTAGAAAAGGACGAGGGAAAACTTTTGAAGCTTTTATCAGAGAGCACCGCTGACTACCACGCATTAGGTAGACAGGCCCAGAACAACAGACGCACAGTCCAGCCTTTCGGTCTTGAAAGGGAGGCGGCGATAAGGGTGACTCGGCCTGCGGGACCACGTGACGCCGCCAGCAGATAACCTTCACGCAGCTCGCCTCACGGACCGCGGCGCGGGCACAAAGACGCACCCCTCCTATCCCTTCCCATTTTTTTTGCCAAATCGATTCAGGAGTCGTGAAAGAGCATAATGTGAACCTCATATTCCCAGGGATGAGGGGAATTTAAGGAATTACAGCGCGGGGAGGGCGTGTGAGGGTGGACAGAGGGATAGATGAGAAGACTGGCAGGATGAGCAAGATAGGAGGAGGATGGATGTGAGGGAGGGATTGAGAGATCGTGATTGATGGGAGGGTGGAAGGAGGAGGGCGAGAAAATGTGGTAATGGGACTTTTTGTTTGTCCGTGTGTGCATGCGTGCGTGTGTGAGTGTGTGAGTGAGTGGGGAGAGGGAGGCGAGCGAGACGGTGGTAAATGTTGAAGGAAATTGAAGTTTTTCCCTTTCATTCTTCCTTCGCTTCACGTATTATTTTCCCATTAATTGTAACTTTAAGAGTTTAATAATCATCATTCTGAAATTCTTGATATGGTTTGTGGTGAACATTATCATGATACCTTTGCGCTTATTTTCCTTTCTGTATCTTTATTTAAATACTTTTGTAGTTATATTTATTCCTTATGCAATACTTTTGTTTTGTTTTCTTGCTCTCCTCCTCCCACTCCTCTTCTTCCTCCTCTCACTCCATGTCTTTTTCCATCATCACACCACCACCACCACCACCACCACCACCACCACCACCACCTCCTGCTCCTCCTCCTCCTCCTCCTCCTCCTCCTCCTCCTCCTCCTCCTCCTCCTCCTCCTCCTCCTCCTCCTCCCCCCTCCCCCCCCCGAAGTGCCGATGTGGTGTTGTTCCCGCACGAGGCAAGAACACCTTGACAAATGGCTTAAGGAAGGCTAACGCTGCCGTGGTATTTAAGAAAGTCGTTAATCACCTGCTGTGTTTACTGTATTTTCGGGAAGTTCTCTCTCTCTCTCTCTCTCTCTCTCTCTCTCTCTCTCTCTCTCTCTCTCTCTCTCCTCTCTCTCTCTCTCTCTCTCTCTCTCTCTCTCTCTCTCTCTCTCTCTCTCTCGCACGCACACACTGTCTCTCTCTGTTTCTGTTTGTCTGTCTGTATGTCTGTCTCTCTGTCTGGCTGTCTCTCTCTGTCTATGTGTCTCTGTCTGGCTGTCTCTCTCTCTATGTCTATGTTTCTCTCTCTCCTTTCTCTCTCTCTCTCTCTCTCTCTCTCTCTCTTTCTTTCTCTCTCTCTCTCTCTCTCTCTCTCTCTCTCTCTCTCTCTCTCTCTCTCTCTCTCTCTCTCTCTCTTCTCTCTCTCTCTCTCTCTCTCTCCTCTCTCACAGGATGAATAGGTCCTTAATACAAACTCAATTTTATCATTTCCAATCCTGTATCATCCATCACCGACGGACTTTACCTTCATTTATCACCTGGTAATTACTGCAACAAAATGGCTGCCGGGCCGATGTAGACAATGGGGAAGCGCCGCGCCTAGCCGACCATCGCTAAAACTATTGGTCCTAGTAACTGATAAGTTAATTATGAATGGTGTTTATTTGTTGTAGTTATATACATTGGATTTGTATCTAGATTATTGATTTGTATGTTTTGTATATACTACTACAACGTCTACTGCTGCTACTGTTACTTTGACTTCTGCTACCGCCGACACACTCTTTCTTCTTCAACCTCCTCCTCCCCTCCTACTCCTATCCTAATCCTCCTACTGTTGCTGCTGCTGCTGCTGCTACTACTACTACTACTACTACTACTACTACTACTACTACTATACTACTACTACTACTACTACTACTCTACTACTACTACTACTACTTTTACTACTACTACTACTACTTTTACTACTACTACTACTACTTTTACTACTACTACTACTTTTACTACTACTACTACTACTACTACTTTTACTACTACTACTACTACTACTACTACTACTTTTACTACTACTACTACTACTACTTTTACTACTACTACTACTTTTACTACTACTACTACTACTTTTACTACTACTACTTTTACTACTACTACTACTTTTGCTATTACTACTACTACTATTATTATTACTACTACTACTATTACTACTACTACTACTTTTACTACTACTACTACTACTTTTACTACTACTACATATTTTTTACATCACAAAAGACTGGCCAAGAACAAAAAAAAGACTACTACTACTACTACTATTACTACTACTACTACTACTACTACTACTTTTACTACTACTACATATTTTTTACATCACAAAAGACTGGCCAAGAACAAAAAAAAGACTACTACTACTACTACTACTGCGTACCACCACTACCTTCACCACCACCTTCACCACCACCACCATTACAGACGACTGCTCATAACACAGCCACTTACGGGATGCCTGAGCGGCCCTGGTATCTTCATGGGTCTTGGAGGAAGGAAAGAAGAGGAAGAAGCTCCTTGAAAGCACGTCCATACCAAAACTTTCTTTCCTCTCAAAAATTATTTACACTAAGAGCCCGCCAGGAATAGCCTCCCTGAGCCAAAAATAGCACAGACACACACACACACAAAAAAAAAGTCCCCCCGTGGCTATTGTCTTGGTCACACGATGCACAGAAACTTTACTCGTTAACGAAATGTTGTCTCCCTCTCAAGAAAAGGAAAAAAATGAGAAAAGAAAAGAACAAAAAAATATCGGATGAAAAACTTGACTATTTTCAGCTATGCCAAACATTTTCATGTCACCACCCACATCCACGCCTTCACCTCCACTACTCTTTCAAGCATTTAGTCATCCATATGTAAATTACCGTCGTCACGTAAATGATAGAATGAGTAGTTATAAATAGGAACGCCCTCGTGGTTTCTCTTGGATTCTTTTCAGATTGACGAATAGACTGGAGGATTTACGTGCTATAGATTACTGGTTTAGATGTATGTTGTATGACTGGATTCTGTAGTATCTTTAAATTGTGGACGTATTAGGTGGAAAGTTATATTTTTTTCTTGTGTGTGAGATTCTTTTATTATGTGGATATATGATCAATGGAATCAAAGAGTACTTTTTCATTTGCTTTATCTATAATTATCATCATCTCACACCTTTTCCTTGGACGAGAAAAGGAATGGACATGAACCCATAAATAAGTAATAGATAAAACGAAATGTGCGGTGGAGGTAAACTGAAGAGAGATGAGAGGTAACAACAGAAAATTGTTCTTCTCTCGAAGTCTTGCAGGGGATAATGAAGGAAGATTGAGATAATTTAATTGGCCATTTATAGCTGGAAGGAGAGTCAAGTGCGTGCGATGACGTAACCGCCGGGAGGATCAGGAGGAGGATCAAGGTTTAGGATGACCAAAGAAAAAAGTAAAAAATGGGGAGGTAAAGAAGGCGGATTAAAAGAGTAGATGACGGTGGTGCCGCCGGCGGATTTTGTTTGTTTACGTAATGAGAGAGAGAGAGAGAGAGAGAGAGAGAGAGAGAGAGAGAGAGAGAGAGAGAGAGAGAGAGAGAGAGAGAGAGAGAGAGAGAGAGAGAGAGAGAGAGAGAGAGAGAGAGAGAGAGAGAGAGAGAGAGATTTTTTACAGCCTATATGTTTTTATATGCTCTATTATTTTCATTATTATTTCATTAATACCATTACTTTCGTTTGTCTATTTAATTTATTTTAAATATTTTCGAATATATGTTTAGTAGTAGTGATGTAAACGTATATTTAAACTTTCCTGTAACATTACAATTTCAACAATTTCAGGTACGTTGACGCGGCAGGTGTTCGCGGCCGGTGAGTACACGGGTGACATTTTTCTTGCCCATCTTAATTAACACGTTACCTGTGCCTGACGGGGAGGCTGCCACCAAGCAAGAGTGTTTATGCTAGGTAAGGGAAGCGACGAGGTAGACAAGATGAAGAAAACAGTGAGAGGGTAGTGGTGATGGTGGCGTGCAGGGTTGTTATTTCTTCTATACATCATAGGGGACTGACTAGCCAAGAGCAGAAAAATTGTGTAACAAAAAAGGATATTTATTGCCAGTCCCCTTATAACGAATATTGTGATGTTAACGAATACATTTGATGTATTCACATTACTACCTTAATGAAATACGATGTCCTGGCAGCAGGTTTTGCACTGTTCTGAAATGACCAAATCTATAAGGTCAGGGACGAGACATGCCGACAATATCCTTGTATGGCGAATGTCTCCACGAGAGTTCTGGGTTTGACGGTATGCCATGCCCTGGATGCGGGCTTCCTCGAAAAGAAGCACAATTTTTCCTCTACAAGATAGGCCAGAAACACTATGAAGATTCGGATGATGAAAATACCTGCAATGTGAACCACCTTACTGCCGCTGCTCAGCCAGTTTCACAGAGTAGATGCTCAAAAAGTTTCGTTTAGAGGAAATAAATGGTGGTATCCTCTATTTGCCTTCGGCATTGTTGTAGCTTGTCAAAATGGAAGGCAACGTCATATAATTATGGTTCTTGTAAAGTGACGTATTGTAACTTTAGACGTTCAGTAATGTATAGTTACTTGGAAACATACCCATATTCATCCCACAAAGCCACAAAGTAGCCCTTTGGGGTGGTAGAGGGGAAAAGAGTGCATGAGAAAGTACACACTGATGCGGACATAGATGGTCATGTGCAAAAATTATGTAACCAAGCACGATGTGCAGAGTGTCAGCAGCGAACCAGAACAATGTGCAAAAAGTACAAAATACCTCTTTATATTCACAAGTCAAGGGAGGCGATGGCCGAGTGGTTAGCATCTGGAAATGGTGAGCTCGAGATCGCAAGTTCGAGTCCCGCCGGGGGCAACTCTTTCGACAATCGTTAACGCGGTGGCCGGATGGTTATAATATAGAAGTGGTGAGTGAGCTCAAGGTTTCGAGTTTTAAGTCCCGCCAGCAGCAACTTTTTTTTTCATCGAGTGGCCGAAGACACCCACATGAAGCCCACCAGCCTCACCTTCGACTGCGAATGCGGCGGAGGGTACCTAGGGGCGGTATGAGCCTCAAATCATCACAGGTGTCACTCAAAAAAATCCAGCCTGTGCCACCACGGACAAGGGACCCCCATAATGTATGAATGGGCTTTGAAGTGTTAACTACATCTACAGTATTTGTGCCTGTAGGAGTACTAAGTTAGATAATGTCTTGTAACATAATTGATTCTTTTGTTTCATTGTAATGCTATAGTGATGAATATTGTGCATTTGTTGTTTCGCTGGACAAACACATATAGTAGGGCTAGTAGGAAGCCATAATTGGGCTAATTGTTCACTTTGTGAAGAAATCACGAAACTTGGTAGAAAGTATCTTGAGATAGTGTACATTCAATTGGAAGGGGCTGTCAAACTGGAACCCCTTGACAAACTGCCTTTTTTGGGCAAAATCCATAATGGCGGACCCTCCCATAGGTAAAAAAAATGAAGTTGCTCAAAACATGCAAACCTATACATCATTCGAGCCCACATTTAATGCTGATAATTATTTACAAAAGAACCGTCACCCTAAAATCAACATAAAGCAAGTTATAGGCAAAAACCATAATGGCGGCCGGTTTTGTATTGTTATTGGCCAAAAATGAAGTGTTTTGCCTATCACTTTTTTTAAGTTGTTTTTAGGGTGATGGCTCTTTTGTAAAAAAATGATCAGTATTAAATGTGGGTTCGAATGATGTATAGGTTTGCATGTTTTGAGCAACTTAATTTTTTTTTACCTATGGGAGGGTTCGCCATTATGGATTTTGCCCAAAAAGGCAGTTTGTTAAGGGGTTCCAGTTTGGCAGCCCCTCCAATTGAATGTACACTCTCTCAAGATACTTTCTACCAAGTTTCGTGATTTCTTCACAAAGTGAACAATTCCGATTCTTACTAGCCCTACTAATACATTAACCAAAATATTGATGATGGTCAGTATTGTATTACATGGGAACTCGCTTGACCGAGTAGAATATGTCTATTGAACGGGAGCAGGAATTTCGTGTTTGGCAACTTACCCACCACGGATCGTTTTTTGTGCGGCGGAAGACTTGGTGTCGGCTGCTGACTGCGTGTATGATGCACAAAGGCGCCTTATTATGACAAATGGAGACGAAGAGACTCAGCGTAGCGGGAAAGATTTTTAAGGTGATAAATGATCGCTGCTAATGAGATATGGTCTGGTTTTGGCCGCCGCTGTTGTGTTGGATGAGCGAGAGAAAAGTGGAGGAGTGAGAAAGGAACATTTGGTGATGCAATATGAGGAAAAGATTAGAATAACTCTTCTTTTTTTCATACCGATTATTTCTTTTACAATCTATAGTGATAGAAATATTTTTTTTTAGACTGAGAAGGTATATAGAGTAATGTTCTTCCTTTACGTAATATTCACTAATGTAGTTTGAGTATCACGTTTGTAGTGCAACGTATCAAAAGATGATCATGATAAATCCACAAAGTTTCCAAAGTATCGGCCATATTTATTGGAAAAGTGAAAGAAGCAATAGTTCAATTTGTATTAGAAAGATAATTCACACACAAGTTTTGGGAGAGGAATAAATAACAATAAGTTAAAATTAAGATTTGTGAGCATGCAAGGGCAAAATTGATAAACCTTCTTATGGTTAACTTCGGAGAATATTAAGACGTGTTTGTAAAGTTTACGGTGAATGTGTGCCAAGGGTGAGGGAGAGTGGAGGAGAATTACAGTATTTCTTTACAAGCTCCACAGAGGAAAAAAAGAAGTTTTATCCGATTATAAGAGGAGCCACGCAGCCCCTTTCTCGCGTTGAATAGGGCATTAGGAAAAAGACTTGGCTTGCAGATAAAACTTTCAGGGACACATAAAACGATGGAAATTCAAGGCATCGTGTCCAATTCCTTTCCTACTCTCTCTATCTTTTTCCATAATTGCTTTTGTGAGCGAATTCGTGAGTAGAGTAGTAAAGGAGAAGGAGATGGGGCGGGAGAGAGAGGGGGGGGTATGGTGTGTTAGTGAGGGGGGCCAGATTGAGGTAAGGAGGGAGAGTAGGAGGTAGTGAGAGGAGGGAGGGAGAGAAGGATAAAGTGGTCAATTAATAAGAGAAATAAGATAAATCCAATAGTAGATATTATGATGCTGTGGAAACTCTCTCTCTCTCTCTCTCTCTCTCTCTCTCTCTCTCTCTCTCTCTCTCTCTCTCTCTCTCTCTCTCTCTCTCTCTCTCTCTCCCTCCCATACATTGGAAATCAGAGCTTGTTTCCCTGCCCTGGCTTCATTTCGGGTGCCTTGTTGCTTTCGACAGCTGGAGGCGGATATGCAGGGAGTCCGTAACCTGCATCTGGTGGAGCAAGTCGAGGTGAGGAAGGGAAGTGTGGAGCAGAGATGTGTCGAGTGTAAACTAGGGAATATGAGAACGTAAGTGTTGTGTTGCAGAGTCGAGTTGGTTGTTATGCGATTATGGTGTAGTGTTGTAAGGTAGGAAAGACTATAGAGAAGATATGAGACCGAGATAGATGAGACAGAGGTGGTGATATTGAGCGTAAAAATGTTTAAAATAGGGTGGAGTACGTTTAATATGTTTAAAATAGGGTATACGGTAAGACAATGCAAGTCTAGGTGAATGGGAAAAAATCGTTGAATAGCTGAGAAGTATATTTTTAACAATACAAATTTAGGAAAAACTTATTTTTACGTAGTGGATCCCGTATTGAAGTGAATTAAAAAATACAATCATTGTTTACTTCCTCTTTGCATTCTTCTCGAGTGTTTGGAGCTCAAAAATTCTTCCTTGTAATCTTTGCTTTCTACTTTTTTCCATCTTGTTCGTAGCTCTCTTTTGTATCAAGTTTTCTCGTGTGTATTATTTTTATACTTAGGTTGGGGAGGCAGGGGAACGAGAGGAGGGTTGGGGATGATGGCGGAAGGGAGGTGGCAGGGAGGAGTGAGAGAGGAGTGGAGAGGAGTGAGAGAAGCTGGGAGAATGGGTAGTAATGGGGGGAGTAGCGGAAGGGAGGAGTGAGAGAGAGGCTGGGAGAATGGGTAGTAATGGGGGAGTAGCGGAAGGAGAGGAGTGAGAGAGAGGCTGGGAGAATGGGTAGTAATGGGGGGAGTAGCGGAAGGAAGGAGTGAGAGAGAGGCTGGGAGAATGGGTAGTAATGGGGGGAGTAGCGGAAGGGAGGAGTGAGAGAGAGGCTGGGAGAATGGGTAGTAATGGGGGGAGTAGCGGAAGGGAGGAGTGAGAGAGAGGCTGAGAGAATGGGTAGTAATGGGGGGAGTAGCGGAGGGAGGGTGGAGAGAGGCTGGAGATGGTTGTATGGGGGAGTGCGAGTGAGGTGGTGAGAGAAGGCGGAGAATGGTAGTAGGGCGGATAGAGGAGTGGGTAGGGCGGCTGAGGTGTAGGAAGGAAGGAGTCCGATAAAGTGGAGGGCGAATGTGATGTAAATGTGTGATTTTCTTTGCTCTGCTTTGTTAGCTTACTGAGGCCAACTCGCTGTGCTGCTACTACGCTCAACGTTTTTCTCATACCGCCCTTCTCTGCTGTTATGTTCTTCCAAATGTTACTGGTGTCCTCCTCCTCGTTCTCTTCGTTAAATTCTTTTATTATTTTTCCTTTTCCTTCTCCCCCATTTATCCTGGTGACAGTATGTGTTTTCTCTTAATAAAAGTCTTTCTTTTTGTACGTGACCAACTTTTGGGGCTCCTTTATTGTCTACTGGAACCATGTTTTCCTTTCATTTACCTGTTATTTTCTTTATCTGATATTTCCATTCCCCCCCCCCCTTATCTTTACATCACGAGTACTCTCCCTTTTCTCTGTCTCCATGTATCTTTCCTGCAGCTTCTCATCCATTGTGTTACCGATCCTTAAGGGCTGTATGGGAGGGGTTGGCTCCTTATCCATGTCTAGTATGCTCTCAAAAGAGATCAAAAGCTCTCTCTCCTTCCCTGACAGACGTTGTTGTGACTCATGCAACAACCAGAAAAAAAAACCAGAAAAAATGTCGGAAGTGGTCCTTGAGTATGTGGATCAATATCGGAAGGATGATCACTTTGTCTCAAGGTTCAGTGAGTTTACTGTTGTACGCTCGTAGTGGATTGGGAATTCTTGCCGCGCGCGCGCCGCGCGCGCGCGCACACACACACCACACACACACAACACACACACAACACACACCACACACACACCACACACAAACACCAACCACACACCACACACACCACACACACACACACACACACACCACACCACACACACACACACACACACACACACACACACACACACACACACACCACACACACACACACACACACACACACACACACACACACACACACACACACACACACAACACACACACACACACACACACACACACACACACACACACACACACACACACACACACACACACACACACACACACACACACACACACACACACACACACACACACACACACACACACACACACACACACACACACACACACACACACACACACACACACACACACACACACACACACACCACACACACACACACACACACACACACACACACACACACACACACACACACACACACACACACACACACACACACACACACACACACACACACACACACACACACACCACAACACACACACACACACACACACACACACACACACACACACACACACACACACACACACACACACACACACACACACACACACACAACACACACACACACACACACACACACACACACACACACACACACACACACACACACACACACACACACACAACACACACACACACACACACACACACACACACACACACACACACACACACACACACACACACACACACACACACACACACACACACACACACAGAAAAGTGTTCGCGCGCGTGGGCATTCGTATTCCCTGGGGCACCATGTGTGGTTGACAATCTAACTCAGCCTAACTTCCTTTACAATGAGGCCAGAGGGAGGGCAAAGTTGAGAACCACGCGAGACCGACTTGCAGCATGTTAAACAATAGGCGGCCTCCGGTTATTGGCGAGAGACGGGGCTCTTGTTTTCCTCCATTCAGAAGTGAAGGGAGAAGGCTGCAGAGGAGAAAGACGAGGAAGAGGAAGGGGAGGAGGAGGAAGGGTGGATTGCTGATGATTACAGTGATAGAGAGAGAGAACGATTGGTTTCTTATCAATCGTGAGGTATGAACATCGAAGGTGTCATGACGAATCAATATTCACGTGATTTTTCGAATACAATGAACCAAAGACTACTCTATACTGGACTTGCTACTCATTTTGGGCTATTTTCAGTGGAGGCCAGTTTTGCGATTCCTGCCATTTTCGAACATCACTCCCTTTTCCCTTCCTATGGTTTATCAGTATATATGATATACCGTTATCTTCGTAAATGTTTGTTCTATAATGTTATCAAATAAAAAACAGTAAAATGCAATAAAGAAATGCCATTATGAGAGAGTTAAGAAATATGCATGAACTTAATATTCACTTGAACTCACCACCATTTAATATTTTGCGAGAAAACATTTTAGATGCTAGCGATAGAAAGAAGCGGATTTTCATTAGCTTTCCATTGCTATATTTCGTTTTCTGATAAATGAATCATAACCATGCATAAATTAGCGTTAACTAAAAAAATAACATCATCTATCGGGATAATTACCCGATGGATGATGTTATTTATTTAGTTAACGCTAATTTATGCATGGTTCTAATTCATTTATCAGAAAATGAAATATAGCAAGGGAAAGCTAATTAAATTCCGCTTCTATTGATATGTTGCATGTAAAAAGTCTTCACGCAAAATATCAAATTGCGATGAGTTTAAGTGAATATAAGTTCATGCATATTTCTTCAGTCTCATAATGGAATTTCTTTAGTGTATTTTACAGTTTTTTATTTGATAATATTATAGAACAAACATTCACGAAGATAACAGTGTATCATTTATACTGATATGCCATAGTCTACTGTATTCATGGAACACTTTTTTACTTGCCGATACGATTGATGATGTTATTTTTTTAGTTAACGCTAATTTAGGCATGGTGGTAATTCATTTATCAGAAAACGAAATACATCAATGGAAAGCTAATGAAAATCCGCTTCTTTCTATCGCTAGCATCTAAAATGTTTTCTCGCAAAATATTAAATGGCGAAGAGTTTAAGTATATATTGAGGTCATGCATATTTCTTCACTCTCTCATAATGGCATTTCTTTAGTGAATTTTACCGTTTTTTATTTGATAATATTATAGAACAAACAGTTACGAAGATAACGGTATATCATATATACTGATAAACCTTAGGAAGGGAAATAGGGGTGATGTTCTAAAATGGCAGGAATCGCAAAACTGGCCTCCACTGGTCATGGGCGGGTTGACGCGGGGCACGAGTAGCAAGTCCAGTATAGAGTAGTCTTTGAATGAACCCTAAATGGATAAAAATAGATAGGCGATCGGTACGTTGGCTCTTGATTAGATATTTCTCGATATGTGGTGCTATAAATACCGTATGCTGATTGTGTGTGTGTGTATGTGTGTGTATGTGTGTGTGTGTGGGGGGGGGGGGTGAACCGTTTGGGTGTGGGTGTGTGTGTCAAGAGTTTTGGGTAATATTAGGTTAGCTCACATTGGTTTAGGTTAGGTGAGATTAAGTTTAGGTTTGAATTACGTAAGGTGCGCAGGAGAAGGACAGAGAGGAGAGAGAAGAGGAGGAGCAGAAGGGTGAAGTGCGATGAGGCGTCAATATTAGGTCAGAGCCATACAGTGTAGCATCAGTGAACGCGCCTCCTCGTTCCTCGTCTATAGGCCTCTCCTTGTTTACTCCACCTCTCTGCACTCTTTTCCTCATGTCCTCTCTTTTCTCTGATCTCTCACGCCTCTACTTACGCTGAAGTTATATTTGTAAAATCTGATCGCGGTATTTTTTTTATTTATTTATTTTTCGTTATATTTCTTAGTTGTATTTCCTTTTCCATCTTATATGATAATATAATCGAGAGTGTGTGCGTGTGTCCGCTATAGGTTCCGCCCCCAGTGGCGCAATCCTATCATATGGCACAGTTTTGGAACCAGGTTGACCAAGGGAAGGTTTGAAGGCCACCTTGGGGATGATCCGATCACTTTTTTTTTTCTTTTTTTTAATAGCGAAAATTGTGAAATTTTATTCTTATTTTACGCGAGATATTTTGCATGAAAAAAGAAAGATATCGAAACGAACGCACGACTGACGGACGGTTTCTTTTACTGCAGTCCTATTACTTCAGTCCTATTACTTCAGTCCTATTACTTCACTAGCCTACTTCCTATTACTTCAGAGTTACTTCTGTCCTATTACTTCAGAGTTACTTCTGTCCTATTACTTCAGAGTTACTTCTGTCCTATTACTTCAGAGTTACTTCTGTCCTATTACTTCAGAGTTACTTCTGTCCTATTACTTCAGAGTTACTTCTGTCCTATTACTTCAGTCCTATTACTTCAGATAACCCAAAAATTATTCTGTGAGATTAAACTCATGGTTGTGTGAAATATATTATCATTAAAATACAAGTGTTACAATTATTGGGCCGAAGGCCCACCAAAAGCCCTCCGCAGGAGCTAGCCAAAAAGTCCGCCCGGTGGGCGGCTTTTCGGCTAGTATGCTATATTTCTCACTGGTATTGTTTTCATATTTTGTTACATTTTTATTCTTTATTACTAGACTTTCATTCTTTATTCCATATATTCTTTTCAATTTTTCTTCACTTCTCTTTCCGCTTCTTCCATCATTCCTTCTTTTCGCTTCACGTTACTTGAAAAGAGTTCCTCACTCTTTTTTCCTCTTCTTTCCGGTATCTCCGTCTTCACTGATCCATCTTCTCCCTCCTCCCGACGCCCAGCTTGTCTCCTTCCTCCTCCACGCCACGCAGACGGGCAGTATTTGTCATCCTCTCTCTCTCTCTCTCTCTCTCTCTCTCTCTCTCTCTCTCTCTCTTCTCTCTCTCTCTCTCTCTCTCTCTCTTTCTTACGTGTCTCTCTTCTCGCCCAACGTCTCCTCTAGATCATACTAATTCTCCTCTCGTCTCTATTTCGGTCTCTCCTTCTCAACTCCTCTCTCAAAATATCTAGCCAAAAGAGAAAACAGGGGAATAAACTTGTTTCATTTGCCCGCATAATACGATTGGAAAAGGAGGGAGGGGAAGAACGTTTCTGCCGCAAAGTTAAACTGTTTGGGGGTAAGCAGCCCCAACTCCTGGGATTCCCTCTAAATTCCCCCGTCATCCTTATTTCGTAAACAGCGAGCAAGTGAAGTTTGATATTGGCCGGATAAGACGACGCGGGCGCTTTAGAGGAAAAATTTCCATAGTTAGCCCACAATGGCCTCGTTTTCCGGGGAGACTCCGTTTTCTGCCAGGCCCAGAAATGACGCGGAATGGAGGGGGAATAGGGGAACGCCAGGGGAAATGGGGGACAGATATGATAATGTAGTGAGGAAGCGAAGAAACCGAGGCGTGTAGGTGAGCTCTGCCACCAAGGAAAAGAACTTGTAAAAGACAGTCACTGAGCAACGGAGAGGAATTAACTCAATGTAAACACGAAAACGAGAAAATAAATAAAGTAAAAAAGATCTAACGCAATCTCGCTCAGGTCTGTGAGATGAATTCGTTGTATTTAAGGAACATTGGTAAGCCGAGTGTTAAGGCGAGTGACCAAATAAAAGTGAGAGAGTGAGCGAGGACGTGAATTGTGTAGGCGAGTGGCTGGATGTGGAGGGCGGGTCTCTGCGGCACACGACCACCGAAGGCCAGGCTTTTATGGCCCCTCTGTGGCCCTGAAGCCAACCTGATGAAAACACTGCCTGCTACACCCCCTATACCCTTCCGCCTGGCCACACTTATCACCACATCCACCTCCTAGCCACACCACACCTACCTCCTAGCCACACCACACCCACCTCCTAGCCACACCACACCCACCTCCTAGCCACACTACACCCACCTCCTAGCCACACTACACCCACCTCCTAGCCACACTACACCCACCTCCTGGCCACACCACACCCACCTCCTAGCCACACTACACCCACCTCCTGGCCACACCACACCCACCTCCTAGCCACACTACACCCACCTCCTAGCCACACTACACCCACCTCCTAGCCACACTTATCCCCACATCCACCTCCTAGCCACACTACACCTTCCTCCGGGCCACAACCTTCCTTCAAGCCACTCTACAGTCCTCTAATGCTACACCCTTACTCGCTTTCATCTTATTTCTATGCTTTCATTCTTGTCACACTAATCGTGTAACCACATCTCTCTTACTTGCCACATTGCACACGGCCTATAGCCACCCCCCCCCCCCCCTCCCCTCCCCCCTCCCTCTCTCCTCTCTCTCTCTCTCCTCCTCCCTCTCTCCTCTCTCCTCTCTCTCTCATCCCCCTCTCTCTCCTCTCTACTTTTCTTTCTCCTCCTGAGATGGATGAATTTAACATAATGAGTGGCATTTCCAAGGGTCAAAGATCTCCCGGGGCAGAGGCAAAAAAAGAAGGGACCAACAGGGGACGCAACAATGTGTCTCAAGAGCATGCTGTGTAAGGGTCATTTTTCCTTCCGTAGAGGTAATGTCTCGGCTGAATATTTTTTACCGCAAAGGAAGTAGATTAATTAATGGCGGTCTGAGTAACGTTGCTTTTTTCCCCTCCAGCAAATTCTTTCGTAAATGTTTCCTTTAATATTTAGGACATTTTGGGGATATATAAATTTGTGGTTGTCGATGTACTTATTTATTTGTTATATATTGTAAGATGTTTATTGTAGTAGTAAAGTGTGTTGAAGGGATGGAGAATAAGGGAATTTTTCATATATTTTTCTGTTTTATGCTTTTTTTTAACTTTCTGAAATATGCGTCATAACTTTACCACGACTTTTAATGTAAGAAACTTTCCTAAAGTGAATTATGGTTCTTGCCACATTCTACTCTCATGGTTGGCGTTATTCTTTTTTTCCCCTCCTCCTCCTCCTCCTCCTCCTCCTCCTCCTCCTCCTCCTCCTCCTCCTCCTCCATGCCTACTCTCCCTCTCGTTTCCTACACATGTGAATAGTTGTCATTTCCTTCTCGTCTTATCTCCACTTTTCCAACGTCCCATCTTTCCCTCATATTCTTCTCTTCCCTTCTCTCCTTACCCTCTTCCTATTATCCATTGCCCAATTCTCATTTCCACTCCCCTTATTCTGATCTTTTTCCCTTCTTATATCTCTCTTGTCTTCTTTCTTTCCTCGGTTATTTTCCCTCCTCTTCATCGCGCATGTTCTGCCTGTCCATTTATTCCTCACCTCTCGCCCCTCACCCTCAAGACAACTCATTCCTTCGTCAGTAGCAAGGCAAAGACTTAAACTGAAGGAGGGGGAAGGGGAGGGGGGAAATTACTCTGGCGATGGGAGCTTCAGTATGATAATGAGGAGGAGTACCCTTGAGGGGAAATAAGGGGAGAGAATGGGGAAGGATGGAGATGGAGGGGAGAACGAGTGATGGGTGTGACGAATAGGAGGTTAGGGTTAGTGATTAGTGAAAACCAAAGTATGGGGACACACACGCACACGCACACGCACACACACACACACACACACACACACACACACACACACACACACACACACACACACACACACACACACACACTGTGTCTTAGATGTGGGGGGAGCGGCGGCGGTTGAAAAAATTCTCTTTCTCAATGTGTAATAAAAAAATTATTCAAGGCACTGTGCCTTATGCTCTATCTATCTATCTTGCTGTCTCTTTCACACACACACACACACACACGCACACACACGCACACCCACACGCACACACACAGTGTGTCTTAGATGGAGGGGGAGCGGCGGCGGTTGAAAAAAGTTTTTTCTCTCAATGTGTAAGCCTCAGCCCAAGGGAGGGCCCGCACTCAACCAAGCGTACGCCGTGGTCAACGTGCCTACCAAGGCGCATCGCCTGGACGAGGTGCGCTTCACCTACACGCTCAAGACGTGGCGCTGCAAGGTCAAGGTGAAGAACTTCGCCGTGTTCACCTTTGACCCGGCACACGGCTACTACCTGGCTAAACAGCGGTTTGCACAGGTCAGCGAAAATGTCGCCTCGCTGCCGCTATATAGACAAGCTAGCATGACAGAAGAAGAAATGTTTTCTTTAAGAAGCTGATCTGTAAAAGAACAATCAAGCCTCGCTTAACAATGACCGGGCTGGTTGGCGGCCAGACGGCTGTCCAGGTGACCCTTGAACGCGACGACCTCCTCAAGGCGCTGGACCTGGGTCCTGGGGGCGGCTGGGCCAAGAAGCTGGACATCGCGTTCACACATGCCGACGAGGAGAAGGCGGCGTCACTCGACCTTCCAATGGGGTACTACGTGCACCTGCACGGCCGAATCATCGGCCGCACTGACGCGCTCTGGCCAAGCTACCGTCGCGGCCCACACACTGAGGGCACGAGCCACATCCCGCACACGACCCACCGCCTCTCCAACTTGCTCCCGCCGTCCATCATACGCCAGAATCAGAAGCTCTTCACCAGCTACCACGTGCGATTGCTCGTGCACCGCGTGGTCGGCGTCACGGTGAACACGATGGAGCTGTTCCCGGACTTCTACGTG
>JACEEZ010006399.1:505000-522500 GCA_016584305.1 Chionoecetes opilio | reverse complement strand
TGCCCGTGTCCTTTCTGTCAATATCCCTTAGTGACTCAGAAGCAAAAGAGAGTAGCTGCAGCTTGCTCGCTAAAAATATCTCATCTTACTACTCACACTACATTACATGCACCTTACATACCTACGTGTACACTCTCTTACTCAAAATTTTCAAAATGGCATTTTAACACCCTGCCTCGGAATCCTTAACTGGGGAGTGGACCACAAATATCCCCTGGTTGGACTGACCTAACGGTGACGACTCGAGGCGTCTCGATACTTCCTCTAAATGTTTCTATCTAAACTTCTGCAACATTTGCAGTCTTAGATCTAACTTCCAATCTATGGAACATCACCTCTCCTCCTTTAGACCTTATATTCGTTTCCTCACTGAAACCCAGGTGTCTTTGTGCACTGACAGCAGTCCCTTTCCTGTTCTCTCTTACTTATTCTATTCTCATATTCAATTCAAAGCTGGCTGTTGCGTATATATATGTACGCAACGACATCAATTGTTCTCGTGCCCACGGTCTTGAATCTTCAGAATTTTCTACTATCTTGCCTCGACTTCAATGTCACTCTGTAACTAAATTCATATGTGCTGTATATCTCCCACCTAACCCGTCACTCTATGTAAAATGCTTCGACTATTTAACATCCAAAGTGGAGCACATCTTAACTCATTTTCATTTTGCTGAAATCTCCATTCTTGGGGATTTCAATGTTTACCACCAGTCTTGACTTTCACCCTCTTTCACTGACCAACCTGGTGAACAAGCATAATAACTTTGCTATCCTTAATTAAACACCTAGACCAGATGGTGCCGCACAATACCCATAATCCTGACCACCTTGAAGACACGCCCAACATTCTTGACCTTTTACTAACCTCTAACCTTTCACTTTACTCTGTTAAACTATTCTCTCCGTTGAGCTCACACTCTTATTTATGTTACCTGTCATATCGCTCCGATGCTGCCTCGGGACCCACTTAAACTGTGGTGCTTCTAGCATTAAACTTTAACTAAGTGTGAGGACCTAAAGCAGTATTACTCTGATTTTCAATGAAATTATTATTGCTTCCGTGTCAGAGACTCATCTCTTTGTGCAGAGTGCATAACTGAGGTTATAGTCTCTGGCATGGAAACATACATACCATACACTTTCTCCAATCCTAAAGCCCTCAAACTTTGGTTTAAGCTTGTTCACGTGACGTCAAAGATAGAGAGGCGGCTAACAGACGGAACCGTAACTATCCATCTCCTGAAACACATGCTCTTTATATTTACGCCCGTAATCATACCCATTTTTTTCTTTTATTTACCAAAAACTCCTTTATTAACAGAAAATGTCAAAATCTTTCTGGATCAAACTCCTCTCGTCGCTTCTGGCACCAAGCCAAAAACATCTCTAACACTGTTTTTTCTTTATCTTTCCCTCCTATGCTTTTCCCAAATGGCTCTTCAGCTGTATCATCTATTTCTAAAACTGAACTCTTTGCTCAAACCTTTGCTCAAAGTTCCACTCTTGTTGATGAAGGGCTTGTTCCTCCTTCTCCACCCTCTGACTATATTTTGCTCTTATTAAGATATTTCGCAATGATGTTTTCTATGCCCTCTCTGGCCTAGATTATTGGAAGAATTACGGTCTTGACGGAGTCCCTCCTATTGTTCTAAAAAACTGTGCTTTCGTGCTTGCACCCTACCTGGTTGACCAAGTAGGGTGCAAACTTTTCCGTCTTTGTCTTATCTACTTCCACCTTTCCTTCTTGGTCAAAATTTGCTCACATCCAACCTGTTCCTAATAAGAGTGACCATTCTAATCCTTCAAACTACCGTCCAATGGCTTTGACTTCCTACCTTTCTAAAGCTTTTTAATCTATCCTAAATAATAAGATTCTTAAGCTGTAGACTGTAGATTTCTGTAGATTGTCATTGTTTTTCTCCTAAGTCTACTAATAGTGGTGTTCCTCAGGGTTCAGTCCTATCACCCACTCTCTTTCTTTTCTAATATTAATTAAAAATGAAGATTCTTGAGTTATCCTTTACTAAAAACCTAAACAAAAAATCTCATTTAATCTCTTGTTGAAACAGCTTATAAGAAGTTAGGTGTCCTGTGGCATTTGCGTCCATTATTATCCCTTCCAGTTGCTTGCTCTGTACGTGGGCGCCTTATGCGCCCACGTATGGAGTATGCCAATCACGTTTGGGGGGGATCCACTCATACAGCTCTCCCAAACAGGGTAGAGTGAAAAGATTTTCGTCTCATCAACTCCCCTCCTCTGACTGACTGTCTTCAATCTTTAAGTTATCGCAGCAATGTTGCTTCTCTTGCTGTCTTCTACCGTTATTTTCATGCTAACTGCTCTTCTGAACCTGCTTAATGGATGCCTCCCTCCCTCCCGCGGCCTCGCTGCACAAAATGTTCTACTCATTAGCATCCCTATTATGTCCATCTTACTAATGCAAGAGTTAACCAGTATCTTCACACTTACATCACTTACACTGACAAACCTTAGAACTCTTCCTGTTTCTATTTTTCCACCTTCCTACGACTTAAATTTATGGTCAAGAGGGAGTTATCAAGATACCCTCCGAACTAAATTGATCCCACTCCCTTTTTTTATTATCTTACTGTCCTCTATGGGGACTGGCAGCTAGTGAGCTTTTTGTTACTTTTTTTCCCTTCGCCAGCTCTTTTTTTATGTATAAAAAAATATAGTTCTCTCTCTCTCTCTCTCTCCTCTCCTCTCTCTCTCTCTTCTCTCCTCTCTCTCTCTCTCTCCTCTCTCTTCTCTCTCTCTCTCTCTCTCTCTCTCTCTCTCTCTCTCTCTCTCTCTCTCTCTCTCTCTCTCTCTCTTCATATTATTTATCTCATCATTTACTATATATCTATATCAATTATAATATATATATATATATATATAATATATATATATATATATATATATATATATATATATATATATATATATATATATATATATATATATATATAATATATATATAGTGTATATATCATGGGTAATGTAATTCTAATGTATTCAAGTGCCGTTAAAAGTGAAAAATAGTCATAAGAAAAACCGCCTCCAGAGAAATGAATCGGTTTGCATAAAAGTTTCCTCCTTCCCTCCACTCGTCACTGCGGCGGGGGAGATGTGGATGTTTGGTGGCGTAGATAGAGAAAGTAGAAAAAAAGGGAATGTATATATATATATTTTTTTTTTTTTTGTGTGTGTGTGTGTGTGTGTGTGTGGTGTGCGTGTGCGTGTGTGTGTTGTGTCGTGTGCGTGTGCGTGTGCGTGTGCGTGTGCGTGTGTGCGTGTGCGTGTGCGTGCGTGCGTGCGTGCGTGCGTGCGCGCGCGCGCGCGCGTGCGTGTGTGAGAGAGAGAGAGCGCCACGCATTCTTGGCCTTCCTGAATAGAGGTCGTTTTTCACACTATGTTGTCATTATAAACTACAAAAAAAGAGCGAAGAGTGACGGGAAAAGGGGAAACCGGGAGTGTGACTGAGTGGGATTGTACTATTTGTAAAGCCTGTTTGGAGGAGGATGAGAGAGAGTAGACGTGATGATGGAGGAGAGAGAGGAGAGGAGAGAGAGAGGTGGGTGGAGGGAGTTGTGTGAGATGGGGAGAGAGGTGGGTGGAGTGGAGGTTGGAGGAGGTGTGTGTGTATGAGAGAGGTGAGAGAGGGGGGTGGGGGGGGTGATTGAGAGGGGGGGGGGTATGTGAGAGGAGGGGGGGTGGTGGAGAGAGAGAGAGAGAGGAGAAGGATGAGGCACATGCTAAGAGGAGGGTGAAGGACGGGAGACGAGGGGGCAAAGGGAGAGAGAGAGAGAGAGAGAGAAAGGAGACCTCTAGAGAGAGAAGAGAGAGGAGGAGAGAGAGAGAAGAGGAATCTCTAAGGGTTGGTATGTTACGTTAATCTCGATCTCTTTCATACCTTCCTTTCCCCTCTGCCTTTCTTCTTCCCCTCTTTATCCCCTCCCATGTCCCTACCATTTCATTCTCACTCCATTTCTTTCACCCTCTCTGCTACCCCTCTTCCTCCCTTCCCCGAAATAGTTAATTCTTCTCTTTCCTCCAATAATCCTGAACTCCACAGAATTCCCCCTTTTCCTTCCCCTCTTCTCTCCCCTGTGCCCTAAGTAACAGCCATTACACCCATTCTCCTCTTCCTTCCCTCTTGCATTTCTTTTTTTTCATACTATTATCGCTCCTGACCTACTTCTATCTTTCCAGTTATTATCATTACTGTTATTACTTACACTACTTATAAACTACTGTAACCGCTCCGGCTACTCCAATTTCTATCATTAGGGAAGGCGGTGGCTGGGTGATTAGCGTCTGGCAGTGGCAAGTTTGGTGTACCGAGTTCGAATCCCACCAGATGCCAAACTCTTTCGGCAATCGTCGAATAGCCTAAGAACAGCCATATTCTGCCCATTTTTAATTTTTCTGCTACATTTGACGGGGACTGCATCGAAGGACACAGGGGGCAGCATGAGCCTCTAATCACAGGCGTCACTATAAAAATGCATGCCTGCGCCACAACGGGCGAGGGCCGACCATCGCAGCCCTCAAGTGAGCCTCCAGGGCCTACCATCCGAGCCCTGGATGTCCCTGTCTACAGGCGCTATAGCCGAAATGTAAGTTGTTACTATTACCATTATAAAGGAGATGGAGTAAGCGAAGTGAAAGGAAGAAGACCAGAATGAATGAGTGTCTATGGTCGTGGGGTGAAAAAAATGTCGGCGTCTCACATAAATTTCTCATTATCTCTCTAAGGGCACCACCAGCCACTACTTCGCGGCTCTGAGGGAAACAAGGGCACAAAGAGAGAAAGAGAGAGAGAGAGAGAGAGAGAGAGAGAGAGAGAGAGAGAGAGAGAGAGAGAGAGAGAGACTCCCTTCTCTCCCCTTCTACTTGTTTACTTCAATCAGCTGATGGAGCGAGAGAAAACGGAAAAGGAAAAGCCCAAACTTGCTTGGTTAAAATCTTTCCTTTTATCTTTATTTTCTCATATATTATATGTTGTTTTATACGTTTTTTTTGTCATGTATGTTAGAAAAAGTAAACGAAGTGGGACATGCATACTTACTTCACACACACACACACACACACACACACACACTTATCATCATCATCATCGGCATCATCGTAATTGTGGTTGATCTGTTTTGTCTTCACGTTCAGTATTTAATCTCTGGTGTCGCATTTATCATTGTGTAAGCCCAGGCCGACCATGTCAAGCCTTAAGTAATCCCTCTACGGTCCGCTATATTGCTTCTCTCTCTTTCTCTCTCTCTCTCTCTCTCTCTCTCTCTCTCTCTCTCTCTCTCTCTCTCTCTCTCTCTCTCTCTCTCTCTCTCCTTTACGTTCATTCCTCTCCTCTCCTGCTCTTCCTACGTTTCTACACTTTTTTCTCCCCTTTCTACCTATATTTCGGTATTTTCTTTTGCTTATAGATTGTAACACATTCTTCACCTGTTTGAAGTTTGTTAGTCTCTCTCTCTCTCTCTCTCTCTCTCTCTCTCTCTCTCTCTCTCTCTCTCTCTCTCTCTCTCTCTCTCTCTCTCTCTCTCTCTCTCTCTCTCTCTCTCTCTCTCTCTCTCTCTCTTCTCTCTCTATATATATATATATTGTTCATGATGCAAATTGAAATGCCAAACGACAGATAGGCAGGCAGACAGATATACAGACGAATATCCTGAACTATTTATTATTTTTTTTTATTCAGTGTATATTAAAAAATAAGCAAGACCAAAAAGAATTCATAATATGTTGATAATGAATTAATCCTGGGAGAGGAGGAGGAGGAGGAGGAGGAGGAGGACGAGGAGGACAAGGAGGAGGACGAGGAGGAGGACGAGGAGGAGGACGAGGAGGAGGACGAGATCGAGATCGAGATCGAGATCTTTTGGTCTATAACGAGGGTATCTGCTGAAATACATACTACTATCTAACTACCATCTAACAAAGTACATGTAAGAGATCAAGATAGCACAGAACAAGGCTCCTTCCCGCCCACCCCTCCCTCCGGCGACTGGCTGGTAGAAAATGGTTGGAAAAGAACACAATGTGCACCTAAAGAGGATAGAAACAAGGAAATTTCATAAAATAATTTAAGAAATTCGTATGCAAGCGAGAACTACCGCTAACACTAATTAATCCGATTAATACGATTACTCGCGGGACAATATCAAAACACATTTGCTATGAAGTACGCGTGCAATATTTATAAATGTAGTGATTTTGCTGGCTTTAACAACAATAGCTGGTCATTTGTTCCATCGATTGACTACTCTGACATTGAAATAAATATTTATAAAATCTGTGTTGAAACGCTGTCCATTTAGATTTAAACCATTGTTTCTTGTCACTTGAGGAGAGAGCTCGAATATGTTCTCTATATTGATGATATCGAATCCTTTAAGGATCTTAAAAGTTTCTATCAAGTCCCCACGGATTCTTTGATTCATTAAGGAAAACCTTTAGTTTCGAAACCTCTTTTTATCAGATGAATTTCTTTCACAGAGATGGAATCAGTTTGGACGCTCTTCTTTGAACTGATTTTAATTTGGCTTCAGCTTTTCCGAAACGAAGGGACTAGAATTGAACGGCATATTCTAAGTGCGGCCTAACCAAAGACGTGTATAAACATGAGGAGGAGGAGCTATCTGGGAGGAGGAGGAGATAGATGGGAGGAGACTAACTCTAAACGATAATGGAGGGTGGAGATGACCCGTACTTGAGGCTTTCTCTTCTCTCTCCTCTCGTCTCTCCTCTCCTCCTCTCCTCTCTCTCTCTCTCTCTCTCTCTCTCTCTCTCTCTCTCTCTCTCTCTCTCTCTCTCTCTCTCTCTCTCTCTCTCTCTCTCTTTTCTCCTATCAAAATCAACAATTTTCTGATATTTCTTTTTCTGATACATATTTTATATTTCCTCACTACACACACACACACACACACACACACACACACACACACACACACACACACACACACACACACACACACACACACACACACACAACAACACACACACACACAACACACACACAACACACCAACACACACACACACACACACACACACACACACACAGACACACACACACACACACAGACACACACCACACACACACACACACACACACACACACAGACACACACACACACAGACACACACACACAGACACACACACACAGACACACACACACACACACACACACACACATCTGCCCTGATTTGCTTTGCTTTGCCTTGCCTTGCTTTCCCTTGCCTTGCCTCGCCTCGCCTGCACCCTTACCTACTATTTACCAAGTCAACAATCCGGCCCAGGTAGATTGCAGGTGGCCGCTTACATGCTCCCCTCTCCCTTCTGAAGTATTGGGAGCAGAGAGGAAAAAAGTCACTCGGGTGAATATTTCTCTATTCCATATTTGCAGTGACATTTGCCTTTTTATTTCCCTAGCAAGAGGAGATTCGTCTGTCCCACAGTGTAAAGTTAAGGTCAACTTGTGTGATAGGTGAAGGGGTGTATGTGTGTGTATATGTGTGTTTGTGTGTGTGTTTGTGTGTGTGGGAGGGGAGTAGGCGTCTGTATATGCTTTAATTTACTTTTTGGTTTTCATTTTATTTACTTTTACTTTTAGTGAAGGGAAATGTTCAGTTATATAATTTTGTTGTGTTTCTGTTATTAGGGTTGTATCTTTTTTTCTTTTGTGTTGCTTTTTTCATGGTTTTGCTTCAGTAGATTTCCGATTCGGGTTAAGTTTTGTTTAATTTCGGTTTCAATTGCAGATATTTGTTACAATCTAATTGTGACCTAAATAACCAACTCTTGGATATGACAGAAAGAAGTTTAGTTTTTTTGCAATGGAGAAAAAAATAAGTGAGTAACACGTGCGGAATTACATGTATTGACATAATGCAAAACATCTAAGGTATATGCTGTATAGGAATGATAAGGGTTACTCGTTATTCATCATTTATTCATCACTTTGGACTCGTTCATTCGCGACGCTTTAAATGTATGCAGATTGACGCAATTCCATGTCATTATTCACATTCACGATGATGGGGAATATACTGGCAAGGATTATTATTCTCAAGGCAGACCGACATCAGCAATTGACGGGAACAGGACGGTAGGAATGCAGGAGGAAAGATAGGCTTGTGATGGACGAATTCTGGGAGAAGTAACTAAGGCGTACTGATAAGGGGGATAGTATCTTCCCATGTCTATAAACTGGGGATTATAAATGATAGTACATAATTAAATATATTTGCCTTTATTCCTTATTCATGTATAGCAAACAATATAAAACCTTTTTAATTGTGTTCTCTTATGCAATGCCAATCCAGCCTTCTAGACACAATCCAATACTATTTACTCTAATCTTTACAATCTTACGTGTTTCTACTCCACTTTTATGCGCAATTCCAACCTTCTACACGTGCACAATCCTATCTACGTACTCTGATCTTTTCAGTAACATCTCTGTGTTTCTATTCCACTCTTATCACTCGATCCTTCCCTATCCAAGTATCGCCAAAGCAAACAAAAGTAATCTTAACTTTACTTCTATTTCGTTCTTGTTTGTATCTGACACACCAAGATAAACGTACGACTATGCTTGAATGGACCCTCGAGTCTTTAAGTTCTCAAGTCACGCAAGTTAAGTCAGTAAGTCATATGTGCATTGAGTAGTTTTTTTTCAAGGGAATTAGGTGACTTTGCCCTTTCCACTACCACCCTCCTACACACATACACCTAAGATGTTATGACAGTCCCATGAATCTTTACCGAAAAAAGTAGAATATTCAAGCCATAAGTTATGTTAGCGGCAACACCAAAAATGAAAAATCCAAACTTCCTAAGCTCTCGTTTTAGCCACTTTTTCACTCCTGGGGTTTCAAAAGCTTAGGAACGACCGTGTATCGATCGATCTTGTGCGATGAACGACCGACCCAGATCGAGTAAGTTTTTTATATTGAGATTCGAGTTGGAGGAAGAGAAGGAGGAATAGTAGGAGCAGGAAAAGGAGTATAGGAAGGAAAAACAGTCCTATATGAGAGAGAGAGAGAGAGAGAGAGAGAGAGAGAGAGAGAGAGAGAGAGAGAGAGAGAGAGAGAGAGAGAGAGAGAGAGAGAGAGAGAGAGAGAGAGAGAGAGAGAGAGAGAGAGAGAGAGTAACCTAAATAAGGAGAGAACACAGCACAAGACTGTTACATATGCATAGGTGACTCAGTAGGGATTCGTGGCCTAATTAACTGCAGTCTACACCGCCTGTTACCAAGTAATGGACGACCTGATACTCTTAATCAGATGCCTCTGCCGTCTTCCTCCTCCGTCTCATCCTCTTCTATTTATTAACTTTTAATTCTTTTCCTTATCCAAATTTTTTTATTTCTCTTTCTTCTCATGATGTTATGCTACCAAAGAGGAGATGGAAGAGGAGGAGGGGAAGGGGGAGTAGGTAATGAATGTGTGTTGCAGTTGCTTTGTTTTCCTTTCTCCACCTCCTCCACCTTCCCCTCCTGCATGCCCTCCTCCCTATCTCCCCTCACGTCTTTTTTCTCGCAACTGTTTTCATACTCGTGGTTGTAAACACAGACTACTGAGGTATAAATTGAAGCTCAGTACTACTACTACTACTACTACTACTACTACTACTACTATATTACTACTACTACTACTATATTACTACTACTACTACTCAAACACTACTATTACTCAAACTACTACTATTACTACTACAACTACTACTACTACTACTACTACTACTACTACTACTAGCACAACAAAGTCGTTACTATTACTACTACTACTACTACTACTACTACTACTACTACTACTACTACTACTACTACTACACTACTACTACTACTACTAACACAACAAAGTCGTTGATGTGCCGAAGAATGGAATGCATGAGTCAATGTAGTAGCGCTGTAATTTTTGCGCAATCAACGATTCTGAAAATCTTCAATTATTAATGAACAATTTCCCTGAACGGCTTGCAGAGAGAGAGAGAGAGAGAGAGAGAGAGAGAGAGAGAGAGAGAGAGAGAGAGGAGGAGAGAGAGAGAGAGAGAGAGAGAGAGAGAGGAGAGAGAGAGGAGAGAGCAGAGAGAGCGGGGGGGAAGCACGAGAGAAAATGGAATATTACCATTTTCTTTAAGCGGCCTCTTCTAAGACACAAGAAAACTGTAAAACGAGAGAGAACGTCGAGGGTCCTTGGGAGGGGGCGGGCGACCTTGTCTTGAAGAGGGAAACTAAGATGTCCTGACACTGGCCTCCCTCATCTCAGCTTTTTTATATTTTTTTATTCTCTTTCCCTCTTTTCTTATTTTTTGTCCCATGAACAGCTTAAAGAAGTTACTTTTTCGTGTCACATGTAGTTATGCAATATGATGATGGCCGTTGGTAGTCGTTGTGTGTGACGTGAGATCAGTTTAGACTCCTTATCATACTGATTGCATATCAACGAGAGATAAAGGAAAGGAGAGAGTGATAAAGAATGTGGTTGTGTAATAGTTAATGTTGTTATATTTACATGTAGTCGAGAGAGAGAGAGAGAGAGAGAGAGAGAGAGAGAGAGAGAGAGAGAGAGAGAGAGAGAGAGAGAGAGAGAGAGAGAGAGAGAGAGAGAGAGAGAGAGAGAGAGAGAGAGAGAGAGAGAGAGAACGTTTTGATAGTTCAAGGCAAAATTTTCGAAACAGGAAAAATGAAATACGTTCTCTACTTAATCTTATAAAATGTTCAAGATTTGTATTTTACTGTATTCCGGCACATACATGTCTAAACGTGTCTCCTTTGATGAGAAGTAAGATTACTTTTTTCTTTGGAAATTATAGGTATTTATTTATGGAACTCAAGCTATATTTCCTGAATACTATCCGTGGAATTTATTATCTTCTTCCTTCACATCCCTTCTCCCTCTTTACCTATCCACCCTTGGGAAAGCAAAAGCTGTACAACGAATATAGGAAAGAAAGTAGCAAGGAAACAAAATATCATAGGTAAGGTAACAGAAAAAAACCTAACATTATAAATTTTTCTCACAGGAACTATCTCGTGTAGGTCTCGCGGCCTCTTGTATCTTCCTTATGTTATTATGTTATTCCTTTTTTATGTTTCATACCTTCTATCCGATCATTTCTAGAAACAATACACTTCAAAACTCCTTTACCATCTTTAACACCCTTTGGGCTTTGGATGGGATGACACTCAAGCCGGTTTTGGTGTTTCCACTCACCACACACCGCTGATCACCACCAACCCCACCCCTCGACCCATGGATCGTGAGGCGTGTCAAGGCAGACGGAACGCTGGCTCGCCTTTGCCATATTAATGGTTCGTCCTCTTTCACATGGTAATGAAGGCATTGTTGTTGGGGTGTGTGGCGTTGATCTATTCTATACCGACCGACTCCCTGTCTGTACGGGTAACGCTGGGAGGAAGGAAGAGGAAGAGGAAGTGGAGGCAGGGAGAATGGGGGGCTTAATTAATGAGGGAAGAATGGGTAAAGCACACGATAATAAATAAGAGGAATGGAAGGAGAAGTATAAGGGAGGGAGAGAAGGAGCACAAAGGGAGAAGAGAACGCAAACGAGGAAGAATATGTTGCAGGAATGGAAGGGCTGGAAAGGGAAAAGATAAGTAAATAGAAGGTCATCAAAGGGTTACTGAACTATGGAGGTAAAGGGGCTGAAGGTTAATGATGTCTTGATTACCCTAATACAGTGTTGTAATCTGATTATTTTTGTAGCAGGTAATGCTCTAATTAGGTTGGTCTCCTGTTGCCGGCCACTTATCTTTGTTAGGCTCATGATAAACTGTAAGCATTTTAGAGAGAGAGAGAGAGAGAGAGAGAGAGAGAGAGAGAGAGAGAGAGAGAGAGAGAGAGAGAGAGAGAGAGAGAGAGAGAGAGAGAGAGAGAGAGAGAGAGAGAGAGAGAGAGAGAGAGAGAGAGAGAGAGAGAGAGAGAGAGAGAGGAGAGAGAGAGAGAGAGAGAGAGAGAGAGAGCAGTAATTTTATCTTTTCATCAAGAACGCCAGTATTTGATCTTTATTTCTTCATAGAATTTTCTGTGCAGAGGTATCAGTGCAGAATTTCACATGAAGTTTGCATATGATATTAAGTGGAATTTTTGCTATTTGAAGATTTTCCTTGATTTATTTCTCCCGCTTTTCTTCCATCTCCTCCTCTTCTTGTTCCAGCTTCTCCTCTATTCCATCTTCCTTTCCTTCCTCCCTTCCCCCCCTTCCACCTCCTCCACCAAGACAATAACAATTAAAACTAGGTCATGTTACGCCATCGTCAGCAGGATTTTTATTCGCCCCTGGATCTTATCCTTGACTAATGGCTGCCGCGCCAATGATCGAAGATGTCAATACGAAGTTGATTTATTTACACAAAAACCTCGTCTGCGGAAATAAAACAAAAGTGGATTGTCAAGTGATAAAAAGTTATATGATTCTCACAGTTTTACTTTTTTTTTATTTAGGGCCAAGAAACAATGGTTTGAATGGCTTTATCATCGCCTTCAGTCTTTAGTTAGTCACAATAGCTTCCATGTTTACAGTGCGATACTATATTTTCTTTTATATTCTTTTAAACATGTCCATTTTTGTCCTATATACGTAAAGGTAAGGTATTTTTTTCACTTCACATGCCACCAATTATATCACGACAGAGCAGTAAACTAAAAAAAAAAAATCATTCTTTTTCGCTCAATTTAATAATAAAAATAATTATAACTATTTCGATTTAGCAAAAAAGATCTGTAGACACTCTAGAGTCTAGAATTTCAAGCCCTTAGTATTTCCTTCATCTAGTTTCCCTCTGTTATTTCTCCTCATCCTCTTCCTCTTCCTCCCCTGAGTGTGCGAGGTATTAAGGCGGGAAACAGGAGACAACCCGCAGGATACTCATGTTTAATGGTCCCTGTAATTCCATCATCACACCCTCCCTCGTCCTCACAAGCGTACATGAGTCTCTCTCACACACACACACACGACACGTACATCACACACCACACCACACCACACGCACACCACGACACACGACCACAGACACACCACCACACACACGACACACGACACGACACAGCACACACGACACGCACCGCACCACAGTACACACGCACACACAGACACACGCACACACAGACACACGCACACACAGACACACGCACACACAGACACACGC
Source organism: Chionoecetes opilio (assembly GCA_016584305.1). Lineage (NCBI taxonomy): Eukaryota > Metazoa > Arthropoda > Malacostraca > Decapoda > Majidae > Chionoecetes > Chionoecetes opilio. The sequence goes on along the minus strand of JACEEZ010006399.1, from coordinate 509,307 downwards.
ACACACAGACACACGCACACACACACGCACACACAGACACACGCACACACAGACACACGCACACACAGACACACGCACACACAGACACACGCACACACAGACACACGCACACACAGACACACGCACACACAGACACACGCACACGCACACGCACACGCACACACAGTCACACACACACACACACACACACCACACACACACACACGCACACACACACACAGCACACACGCACACAGCACACGCCACACACACACACACACACACACACACACACACACTTGACAGCATGAGTGGATTAGTTTAGAGCACCGCGCGCCATTCCGTGGTTCCGTGTTCGATCCCCGGCCCCGCTCGTTCTCAGAGATTTTTCACTAACAAACTTGGGCTGTTACTGTCCCCATTGAGCAAGGGGATGGGCTGTAATGGTGGTGATTGGTAACTCTATGTAAGGTATCTGGCAACCTGACCCTTTTCTGGGTCTGGATTAGGTTAGCCGACTGGCCCATCACTAGTGCCTCACTTCACGGAGATTAGACGCCCTGGCCAGACGCTCTTCCCATTCGCGTCCGAGCTGCGTCCATACAAGTGTGCTGTTTCTTGTAATATATTATACATACACTTATCAATGTGTTCTGTATCAATCTGCTACATCATCTGCGGAAGACGGTTACCAAGCACTACTATTACAGAGTGTGTGCGTGGTGGTGAGGTTCCAGCATTACCATATGATCGGTAATAATGAGCTCCAAGCTCGAACTGAGAGGTGAAACTGGCGATCGCGAGCCAGCTCGCGTGGACAAGACCATGAGTGAATAAACACACACACACACACCCACCCACCCACCCACCCACCCACCCCACACACACACACACACACACACACACACACACACACACACACACACACACACACACACACACACACACACACACACACACACACACACACACCTTTCCTTCTCACTACGAGCCAAAAAAACGACAACGGCCAAAATTCATACCATGTAGTCCAGACTTTATTTGCTGTTGTATTATTTGTGTTTACTTTTGCAGGTGGAAAACAAACATAGATAGTGCAGATCAGCATCCTATCTACGTAACTTTACTCGCTGTCATGTTGTAGTGGTGGAATAAAAACAAGATATTTCGTCTTTGTGGCTTCCTATCTTTGCCGCTGGGCCCTCCTTGATTACACTCACATATCACATACTTACTTACTGGTTTGCGTGGTTCCGAAATTTACAACGTACATACTATATTTGGGCTGAGAGAGAGAGAGAGAGAGAGAGAGAGAGAGAGAGAGAGAGAGAGAGAGAGAGAGAGAGAGAGAGAGAGAGAGAGAGAGAGAGAGAGAGAGAGAGAGAGGAGAGAGAGAGAGAGAGAGAGAGAGAGAGAGAGAGAGAGATTAATTAGTGGGGAAGAGTGACGTGTAGGCTTGTTGGGTTGAATACAGAGAAACTAGAGGAGGTGGAGGAGGAATCCATAGAAAAAACATGTATCAGAAGACCCTTTGGACTATCGCTTGTGTATTTGCTGAGCTTACATTCTACTAACTAATAAACTATACGTAGGAGAACAGGATAGCACCGAATAAGGCTACTCCCCGCCAACCCCTCTTCCGGGTGACAGGCCGGCAGGAAACAGTTAGAACATAATACCATGTACCTTAAAAGGATAAGTACATGGATATTTTATAGCAAAGAATGAAAAGAATGTAGTATGCTAAGCTAAATTACTGGTAACATTAATTAATTTAGGGTATTTATTAAGTATTAGTCCCGCGGCAATATCAAAACCCATTTACTTTGAAGTATGTATCAAGTTTGTATTTAAATGCGGTTATTGTGCTGGCTTCGACAACATTAGCTGGTAACTTTTTCCATCAGCTGTATACTCTGGCATTGAAATGATTATTTCGAAGATCTGTGATGAAACTCATACCATTTCGTTTTGGACCATTGTTACCTCCGCCAACGAAGTTGGAGGGGTTATGTTTTCACCACGATCTGTCTGTCTGTCTGTCTGTCTGTCTGTCTGTCTGTCTGTTTGTTTGTTAGTGTACAGGATTTCTCGAATAGTTACGAATAGATTTGGACCAAACTCGGTATACCAAGTCTATTTGGTATAAGGAAGAACTGATTTAATTTTGGATGAAATCTATTGACAACTGTTGCCATGGCAACCAATTGATGGACAATTCGGACGGACGTATGCGCTCATACTGACTGCATATACGTATATATATATATATATATATATATATATATATATATATATATATATATATATATATATATATATATATATATATATATATATATATATATATATATATATATATATATATATATATATATATATTTATTTATTTTTTATTTTTTTAACTTTTTTTTTTTTAAATCGAATCACAACTGTTGAAATGGCAACCAATTGATGAAATATTCGGGCGGAGGTATGCGCTCTACTGAGTGCCCCCCCCCCCTAGTTTGTTTCTGTTACCTGAGTTAGAGAGCTCATAAAGATTATCGTGGTTGATGATATCGAATCCCCTAAGAATCTTTAAATTTATATTAAGGTCCCATAGATTCTACTATTCTGTAGTTAAGAAAAACTTTGAATTTTTGCAATCTTTCTTCATAAGACAAGTTTCGCAGAGATGGAATAAATATTGTCGCTCTTTTTTTAACTGATACCAATTTGACTTCATCTTTTAACGAAATAAGGCGACCAGAATTAAGTGCGGCCTAACCAAACGTGTCATTACTTTCGGAGTTTTATGTTCAAAGTTTTGTGTTTTCGGAGTTTTATGTTCAAAGTTTCGTTTAATGAAGCCCAAATTCATATTAGCCTTTTTACTAGTAGCTAAGCAATGTGCACTTGTCTTATGATCATTACATATGATAACACCTAAATAATTTTCCTTCTGTGTCTCTGTTGACGACTTATTCTGCAATTTTGATGGTTATATTTGATCTTATCATTACCTAGATGCATTAGCTTACATTTATCGTTATTAAATTTCAATAGCCATTTATCGCTGCATTCCGATCGTTTATCTAGATCACGTTGTATGATATCACAGTCTTCCCTAGTAAATGTTTTATCGCTTGATTTGGTGTCATCAGCAAATTTTGATATTTTGGATATAAGCTACCATATCAAGAAAAGAGTTGGACCAAAGACCGAAACCTGAGGTACCCCACCTGTAAGGCTGTAACATCTAGCCAATTCGATGCCCTACCATCAATAACCACACGTTGCTTACGGTTTGAAAACCAACCACCAATCCATGAACACAACTGATCTCCTAAACCATGCATTTTTAATTTGGTAAAAGCCGCTTATGTGGAGGAACTTATTTATGTACAGAAGGCTTTCTGAAAATCAACGTATATTATTACAAGGTGAGGGTATTTTATCGTCCCAGTTTGAATAAATGACGTTGGAAAAATCGGGCAAGTAGTTTTATGCAAAATCCGGTATTGCGGAAACCACGCTGAAAATTTAATATGCATTTATTGTCATCTAAATAGGGCATTATTCTAACCCGCAAAATTTTTGCGAATACTTTAACAGACGTTGGACTGATTAGGTGATAGTTAATTGCAAGGCTTTTGCTACCTTTCTTAAAATCGGTGTTACATTAGCTAACTTCCGCATACTTGGAATTTTTTACAATAGCAATCTATTAAAATAATAATTAATGGGAGCGAGATTTGGCTGTTGCATTTCCGAAGCATTTGAGGTGAGATGGCGTCACTCCCGTGGATTTTGATGGATGAAGTTTCTGCAAATACTTCGATATTTCGTCTTCTGTTATATCTCCGATCACCAACCTGTCATTTACTGGTCCCGCGAAGCTGTTAACTGGTTCTGGTATTTGAGGCTCGTCTTTTTTAATATAAACTGCCTTAAAGTAATCGTTGAGTACAGACGGCGTACTATCGTTTACTAAAATGTTTTTAAGTCTTTCAATGGTCCAATACCCGTTTTGACGCTTTTTTTGCTTCTTATGTAACGACAAAAACATTTAGGGTTCGATTTATATTATCTAGCTATTTTTTCTTCATACTTGCGCTTATTTGACCTAATCAATCTTTCACAACGACGTTTCAAATCGTGGTTTGCGTTGGATCGTTTGTATAATTTATACGCTCGTGTCTTTCTACCGATGGAGTGTTGAATCTCATTTGTCATTCAGCAGGGTCTTTCCTGTTATTTAAGCGGTTTTTTTTACAAAAGGGAACATGGTTTTCTACAACCGAATGGAGTTTACCTACGAATGAATTACACATGGTATCTACGTT
>JACEEZ010006399.1:487500-492500 GCA_016584305.1 Chionoecetes opilio | reverse complement strand
TTTTTTTTTTTTAAATTTTTTTTAAACTTTTTTCGATTTCAGTGTTTCTGTTATGGCCATGCACTTTTGTTTGTGAATCTTTTTTCCATCTTTTAAGTAAATTTTGTTTTAATGCCTTGATTTTTGTGTATTGTGAATATTTGATTATCTTTTTCCTTATTTAGGTTATTCGCTTATCCTAATTTTATTTCTTTAGTTTTCTTCTTTTTGTGTGAAATTCTCGTCCTTGTGTCTCGCGCTTTAGTTATTCAATACTTTTCTTTATTGCCTTTTTTCAACTTGTCCAATTTGTTATTGATAATTGCAATTTTTCCATATCATTAACGTTTTTAAGCTTATAGCGTTTGTTTGAATCTCTCTCTCTCTCTCTCTCTCTCTCTCTCTCTCTCTCTCTCTCTCTCTCTCTCTCTCTCTCTCTCTCTCTCTCTCTCTCTCTCTCTCTCTCTCTCTCTCTCTCATCCTCTGTCTTGTTGGCCATACATCTCAACAACTCTTTCAGTGTTGTTATTGAAGTTGAAAATCGATGCATCATTTTTTCTTGTTCAAAAGATTCTCTCTCTCTCTCTCTCTCTCTCTCTCTCTCTCTCTCTCTCTCTCTCTCTCTCTCTCTCTCTCTCTCTCTCTCTCTCTCTCTCTCTCTCTCTCTCTCTCTCTCTCTCTCTCTCTCATACAAGCATTTATTATTATTACTATTATTATTACTGTTATTTTTTTATTTTTTATTATCATTATTGTTTTTACTGCTGCTATGCTTTCATTTTCTCTTACTAAGCTCTCCCTCTTTTTCTTTCTTACCCTCCTCACCGTTCCTTGGTTCCACGTTTTCTCATTCCCTCCCTCATTTCCTCCCACTCTCCTCTCCCTCTCCCTTCTTCACACCCTCCATTCCCTCACTCCCTGCCTGATAATTTTCACATCCCCCTCGCCGGGAACTAAACTTGACCCGACGTTCCATAATGTACATCTTAACTTTTATCATAAGTTTTGCCATAAACAGGCTGCGGTTCCTCGCTGACTCCTCCTCCTCTTCGTGGTGCTCCTTCTCCACCTACTCATCTCCTCTCCCTCATCTCCTCCACCTACTCACCTCCTCTCCCTCATCTCCTCCACCTACTCACCTCCTCTTCCTCATCTCCTCCACCTACTCACCTCCTCTCCCTCATCTCCTCCACCTACTCACCTCCTCTTCCTCATCTCCTCCACCTACTCACCTCCTCTCCCTCATCTTCTCGTTCCTCCCACGCATCTCCACCTTGCTCGCGCTAATCTAATTATGACGCCCCATCAGTCCCCTCTTTAAGGTGCTTATGAAGGGGCTGAAATTGAAGGGACCGAAAGTAAATATGCAGGTTTTCCCTCCTTCGTCGCCCGCCTCACGATTTTTTGCCTTTACTTTATGATACTTTTGTTTTGCGTCATATTTTACGTTAGTTTTTGTTTTGTGTTGGTTGGGGCGCTTAATTATGTTGTACTCTACACACACACACACACACACACACACACACACACACACACACACACCCACACCCACACACACACACACACGCACGCACGCACGCACGCACGCACGCACGCACGCACGCACGCACGCACGGGGTACTCCGTAGTGTAGTGGTTAGCACGCTCGGTTCACAACCGAGAAGTCCCGGGCTCGATCCCCGGGCGGAGCGGAAACAGATGGGTTGTTTCCTTAAAAACCCGAGCCCCTGTCCACCCAGCAGTGTTTTTCTTCTCTGTGTCTTGTCTTATTTCAAATTTTTATATGTATATACTCATGTCTTTTAACTTACCTGTTCACTTCATCCTATAATTATTATGTGTTTATATCCTTTGTTTTTATGTTACTTAAAAAATATTTAGATTGAATTTTTTTTTCTTTTTTTGTGTGTGTGAATGTTTTGTGAACGTTTTAACTAAAATCAGCAAGCCGGACCGCCCGGCCACTTTATTCTATTTCTGTATTTCTGTATTTCTGTACTTGGTATTCTTGTCCCCCCCCCCCTCTTTGTAACTTCCCCCACCTTTTCTCTCAATAAACTTGAAACTTGAAACCCAGCAGTGAATGGGTACCGGGTGTTAGCCGGGGTTTGTGACCTGCTCTCCGGGGTGCTGGCTTCGGCCAACACAAAGCACTAAGGATGAATGATAAAAATGTTGATATGGAGACGGGGCCACACGAGCATTGCTCTGGCCCTGTAAAATACAACTAGATGAATCAAAACCCCCACACACACACACACCACACACCACACACACCACACACACACACCACACACACACACACACCACACACACACACACAGTAAATGGGTACCGGGTGTTAGCCGGGGTTTGTGACCTGCTCTCCGGGGTGCTGGCTTCGGTCAACACAAAGCACTAAGGATGAATGATAAAAATGTTGATATGGAGACGGGGCCACACGAGCATTGCTCTGGCCCTGTAAAATACAACTAGATGAATACACACACACACACACACACACACACACACACACACACACACACACACACACACACACACACACACATACACACACACTTCTTCGTGATCTTCGTTATCTTCGTAAATATTTGTTCCATAATATTATCAAATAAAAAACAATAAAATACACTAAAGAGATGCCATTATGAGAGTGAAGTAATATGCATGACCTTAATATATACTTAAACTCTGCCATTTAATATTTTGCGAGAAAACATTTTAGATGAAACATATCAATAGAAGCGGATTTTCATTAGCTTTCCATTGATATATTTCGTTTTCTGATAAATGAAGTAGAACCATGCATAAATTAGCGTTAACTAAAAAAATAACATCATCAATCGGATCGGCAAGTAAAAAAGTGTTCCATGAATACAGTAGACTATGGCTTATCAGTATAAATGATACACTATTATCTTCGTAAATGTTTGTTCTATAATATTATCAAATTAAAAACTGTAAAATACACTAAAGAAATTCCATTATGAGACTGAAGAAATATGCATGAACTTATTTATATTCACTTAAACTCATCGCATTTAATATTTTGCGTGAAGACTTTTTACATGCAACATATCAATAATTATATAATCAATGGAAGCGGAATTTTATTAGCTTTCCATTACTATATTTCGTTTTCTGATAAATGAATTATAACCATGCATAAATTAGCGTTAACTAAATAAATAACATCAAAGACTACTCTATACTGGACTTGCTACTCATTTTGGGCTATTTCCAGTGGAGGCCAGTTTTGCGATTCCTGCCATTTTCGAACATCACTCCCTTTTCCCTTCCTATGGTTTATCAGTATATATGATATACCGTTATCTTCGTAAATGTTTGTTCTATAATATTATCAAATAAAAAACAGTAAAATGCAATAAAGAAATGCCATTATGAGAGAGTTAAGAAATATGCATGAACTTTAATATTCACTTGAATCCATCGCCATTTAATATTTCGCGAGAAAACATTTTAGATGCTAGCGATAGAAAGAAGCGGATTTTCATTAGCTTTCCATTGCTATATTTCGTTTTCTGATAAATGAATCATAACCATGCATAAATTAGCGTTAACTAAAAAAATAACATCATCTATCGGGATAATTACCCGATGGATGATGTTATTTATTTAGTTAACGCTAATTTATGCATGGTTCTAATTCATTTATCAGAAAATGAAATATAGCAATGGAAAGCTAATTAAATTCCGCTTCTATTGATATGTTGCATGTAAAAAGTCTTCACGCAAAATATCAAAATGGATGATATAGTCATGAACTTCAATAATGAATTCCTGGTTTTTATAGTTTTATTGATAAAATTTAGCAAAATATCCAAAATGTGTATCATTTTACGATGCAAGTTATGATATTCATGCATTTTTACTTCCGTATTGATATGGGATTTCTTTAGTGTATTTACAGTTTGTAATTTCATTATTATAGAACAAAACATCAACGAAAGTAAAGTGAAAATCCTTTTCTGATAGCATAGCATCTAACTGTTTTCTGCAAACTTTTAAATGGCGAAAAAGTTAGTATTGTTATTTTTTAGTTAACGCTAATTTACGCATGGTGGTAATTCATTTATCAGAAAACGAAATACATCAATGGAAAGCTAATGAAAATCCGCTTCTTTCTATCGCTAGCATCTAAAATTTTTCTCGCAAAATATTAAATGGAAAGTGTATATATTGATCATGCATATTCTACTTTATATGGACATTTCTTAGTAGATTTACTGTTTTATTTTTTTAGAACAAACAGTCGAGGTGGTAATTCATTATATCGAAAAACTTAGAAGGGAATGGGTTTTGAGTCTAAATGGCGATCGCAAAATTGGCTCACGGTTCATTGGGCAGAGGTTGGCGCGGGGCACGAGTAGCAAGTCCAGTATAGAGTAGTCTTTGATAACATCATCAATCGGGTAATTATCCCGATAGATGATGTTATATTTTTAGTTAACGCTAATTTATGCATGGTGCTGACTCATATCAGAAAACTAAATATATCAATGGAAAGCTAATGAAAATCCGCTTCTATTGATATGTTTCATCTAAAATGTTTTCTCGCAAAATATTAAATGGCGATGAGTTCAAGTGAATATTAAGTTCATGCATATTTCTTCACTCTCATAATGGCATTTCTTTAGTGTATTTTACAGTTTTTTATTTGATAATATTATAGAACAAACATTTACGAAGATAACGGTATATCATATAAACTGATAAACCATAGGAAGGGAAAAGGGAGTGATGTTCGAAAATGGCAGGAATCGCAAAACTGGCCTCCACTGGAAATAGCCCAAAATGAGTAGAAAAATCCAGTATAGAGTAGTCTTTGGTTGATCCCTTACATATATTTTGTTTACATATGTTTGTTCTCTTTAATATCTCAATCTACTATATCTCGTTACTGCCACTAAATTTACTTTCCTAACTTTAATTGCAACTTTTAGTATTTACCTGCAAACCCATATATCCGTGTTTCCAGCTCCAGAAAATAGAATTGATAT
>JACEEZ010006399.1:462500-485000 GCA_016584305.1 Chionoecetes opilio | reverse complement strand
ACACACACACACACACACACACACACCACACACACACACACACACACACACACACACACACACACACACACACCGCCTAAACGGCTTTGTGTGTTAGAGCGTCAAGCGCCATTCTGTGGTCCAGCTTTCGATCCCCGCCCCCGCTCGTTCACATGGATTTTTCCACTGAGAAAATCTGGCGGTTACTGTCCCCCTTGTGCAAGGGGATGCGGGGGATGTGGTGTGTGAGGTCCCAGCATTACCTAAAGATCGGTAATAATGTGATCCAAACTCGCACCGGGAGGGTGAAACTGGCGATCTCGAGCCAGCTCGCTTGGAAAATACAATGGGTGAACACACACACACACACACACACACACACACACACACACACACACACACACACACACACACACACACACACACACACACCACATCACACAACACACACACACACACACACACACCCACACGCACATGCACACACACACATGCACACACACACATGCACACACACACACACACACACACACACACACACACACACACACACACACACACTAATCTTAACACAAGTTCGTTTTCTTATCTCAACCTCCTCTTCCTCCTCTTCCAACATGTCTGTGTAATCATCTGGCGCACCAACGAGCTAAGCAGTCATCGCGCTAAAGGAAGGGAAACGTACCACTGATGTAGCTGTTTTTTCACCCTAATATCTAACCATGTTCTGCAATGGGTTGGATGACGGTGGTGGTGGTGATGGTTGTATGGTTGTGGTCAAGGATAATACGAGTATAGTATCCTTGGTTGTGGTGATGGTGGTGGTAGTGAAAGTATGGGTGTTGGTAAGCTTTATGCGGTTTGATCAAGGGACAGAATGGTGGTAGCGAACGAGCTTTTGGTGTATTTACCTTATGTTTTATTTTTTATTGTAGCATTTTTACCCATCCCTGTCACTTTGTTTTAAAGATGTCAGACAGATGTCAGACTTTGTGATAAAGATGTCTACTGTCAGAAACTTAAAATAGCTCACCGGTTCCCTCGCGAGCATCAAGGGAGAGTTTTTCCCCCTATCTCTCATGCGCTCAGTGTCTTCCTCCGTCTTTGGCTTCATTTGCAAGCTGGATTTATGAAGGTGGGAGTAAGATTTAGGCGTGGAATGCTAGCCAAGAAGTATGTGTGTCAGGGGGTAATGAAAACGTTGTAACTTTCATGTCACGAGTTCTATACCGTATGCATTTTCTTGTTCTTTTATCGGCTTAGTTGCTGGATTTCTTGTCCCTGCAGTTCTTGGTGGTCGGCGTGAAGTGTATTCTGGAAGACTCGCAAACCGTCGCTTATATGGAGTTGGATCTCACGTCTCCGCCACCGCCTCATATTTCGAGGAGCGATCGATTCTGAATTCAGCAGGAACAGAATGGCTCAGTAATCCCGGAAATATGACTTCCTCTTCCTCTCCCCTCCTACTCCCTTCACTATTTTTCCTTCATTCACCTCCTAAACTTGCTCTTTGCTTTCTCACAGTAAATCTTTATTCTCATGCTGATGTTTTTGAATATGCACGCGAAACAATAGAGGCGTTTTGGTTTAGGATATAGATACTACATACCGCCAGCATTTTAATTTCCTAATTTCTTTTGTGGACCTCGGAGATTGTTCTTATACGAGTGGTTGTTCATAAAATTCTTATGTACATATTCTTATAATTAATTTCAAGTTGGCTTCGTGCCTTATAATGAGGTAACAACATATTTTGTGAAGTTTTGTTGATGTGGCCATATACGTCAAGGGATGAATATATATCGGTTTTACACATGTGTATCTAATATACTATAGGAGTAGCCGTGTCTCTGTCTGTTTGTCTGTCTGTTTTGTGTAGCCGAAACTGTAAATTCAATTTTGATGAGAGTAGGCTCAAAAAATCGCAAATAAATCGTAGGTGGTAAGCGGCTTGGTCCCATGTCGATTGAATCATTTTGAAGGGGGGTTTTGGGGAAATTTGTTTTTTCAGAGATTAGGTTACAGGAAAAACTCTCCGGTAACGTCTTGCCGTATTTCACAAACTCCGTGGACTTTAACGTTTTTGTGCGTGTGTGAGTGTATGTGTTGGAATCACACGGAACACAAAGGGTTGGAATCACGCAGAGCACATAGGGTTGGAATCACACGGAACACATAGGGTTGGAATCACACGGAACACAAAGGGTTGGAATCACACGGGACGTGGTCTACCCCGTGGCACTTTGACCATTGACCAACGACAGCAACACTATACAAACATCAATACATGGGTCCGAAGGGCCCACAAGCACTTGTAGATATCTAATATACTATAGGATAGCCTTCGTGTCCTGGTGGAACGCCGACGTGAGTTTCGACAGGGATGCTTGCAGCCTATGTTGATCTCAAGAAGGCGTTTGACTCAGTGCATCGTGAGTCACTCTGGGATCTTCTGCGACTTCGAGGGATTCCTGCAAGGACTATTGGTTTGATAACTGGTCTGTATTCTGGGACTGAGAGTGCTGTGAAGTGTGGGGCAGGTGTATCCAGCTTCTTTCCTGTGAATACAGGAGTGAGGCAAGGGTGCGTCCTTGCCTCATCACTTTTCAACGCTTGTATGGACTGGGTATTGGACAAGGTTGTAGATCAAAGTGATTGTGGAGCATCCGTCGGCAACACCAAGATCACTGATCTTGTTTTTGCCGATGATGCAGTAATCTTTGCTGAGTCGCTGGAGGTCCTGGTGATGGCTCTCGAGGCGCTGCACGAGGAGGCAAAGCCTTTGGGACTTGAGGTCTCCTGGCTCAAGACCAAGGTCCAGGTATTTGGAGACTTACTAAATGAAGCAGTACAGTCTGTTCATACGTGTGGCGAGGACATTGAGATCTTGGAAAGTTTTACATACCTTGGTAGCGCAGTCCATAATGACGGCGGGTCACGTCAAGAAGCCTTACGGGGGATTGGCATAGCCCACGGTGTTATGGACTCGCTCAGCGGGAGTATTTGGCGTTGTCGGTACCTGTGCAGGAGGACAAAGATAAGGATCTTCAAGTCGCTTGTGATCCCTGTCTTACTCTATGGTTGTGAGACATGGACACTAAATAGTGACTTGAAGAGACGAATCAATGCCTTTGGTAATAAGTGTCTTCGCAGAATCATGGGGTATCGCTGGGATGATTACGTGTCAAATCAGCGATTGCACCGTGAGACTGAATCGAGGCCTATTACCTGCATAGTCCGTCAGCGCCAACTTCGGCTATATGGGCATGTGGCACGCTACCCTGAAACCGATCCTTCCCATCGGGTTGTATCTGTAAGAGACAATCCGGCGTGGAGGAGGCCAAGGGGGCGCCCACAAGGCTCGTGGCTGGGGCAAGTTGATGTTTCTTGTCGAGAGCTGCTTGGTATGGGAAAGGAGCCTGCATGGGAACTCGCGCGTGGTGACCCCCGGGAGTGGCGTCGTAGGGTGGGCGAGGCGACGCGCCCCCCGGCGTATGCCCCCAATGATTGATTGATTGATAGGAGTAGCCGCGTGTGTGTGTGTGTGTGTCTGTGTTTTGGGTAGCCGAAACTGTAAATTCAATTTTGATGAGAGTAGACTAAAAAAATTGCAAATAAATCGTAGGTGGTAAGCGGCTTGGTCTCATGTCGATTGAATTATTTTGAAGGGGGGTTTTGGGCTAAAAACACTTAAGGAGTATTAGATTACATGAAAAAACTCTGCGGTAACGTCTTGCCGTATTTCACAAACTCAGTAGACTCATGGACGTTTGTGTGCGTGTGTGAGTGTGTGTGTTGGTAAGATAAGATACTTTGATCCTATATAGACACTTTGCAGGTACCAACTACAAGGTTATTGACTATACAAAGCGCCCCCACGCCAGGACGAACTTGGTGGGCTCGAACCGCTGACCGAATGCAGGGACGCTACACGCGAGACAACAACTCTACGCTACACGTGAGACAACAACTCTACCAATCGAGCCATCTTGACGGGTGTGTGTGTTGGAATCACACGGAACACAAATGGTTAGAATCACACGGAACGTAGTCTACCCCGAGGCACTTTGACCAGTGACCAACGACAGCAACAACACGATTGGAGTTTGCAATCACATGTTGTCTAATATACAAACATCAATGCATGGGTCCGAAGGGCCCACACTAACTTGTTTCTTGATCTATAGTTTTATTTAAATACTCCCAGTGGTCACCAGCAAAGGTATTAAAAGAAAAAGAAGCCCAGAGTCTGAGCCCAGAGTCTGCCCAGACCAAGACCCAGACCGTATTCTGTATTTTTTAGTAGCAGATAAATCTGCTAATATGACTTTACAGCTATATCTAGGACTTTACGATGGTGTGAGTTCATATAAGGAATAATATTAATAGAGTTCCTTAGTCGTGCGGATCGTTATTTACCCTATACATAACATTCTTGCAATGGTTATAACGGTTGATAATCGTGAAACATAAGCAGTTTTACGCGTATAATCTGTAAATAAAAATACATTAGACATACATTAATTCTTATTTGTTTCTCAGATAGTGAATAGTTCCTGCAAACATGAGTTAAGAGACGAAACATAACCTTCTGTGCCCAATTTGTTCCTTTGCGCCTGAAGTCTGTCGATGGGAACCGTAATCTCTTTGACGAAAATCTTGATTTGTTGTTTTACCTTTGCTGGTGACCACTGGGAGTATGCAAATAAAAGTATAGATCAAGAAATATACATACATATGTGTAAAACCGATATATATTAATCCCTTGACGTATATGGCCACATCAACAAAACTTCACAAAATATGTTGTTACCTCATTATAAGGCACGAAACCAACTTTAAATGAATTATAAGAATATGTACAAAATGATTTTATGAACAACCACTCGTATATGAACAATCTCAGAGGTCCACAAAAGAAATTAGGAAATTAAAATTCTGGCGGTATGTAGTATCTATAGCCTTAACTAAAACGCCTCCATTTACTTTTGCCTCACTGGAGTGTTGTTTAATATTTCATTCTTTTGTGTTTCAGATGGCAAAGTTTATATCTACTTAGTTATTTGTTTATTTGTATATTATTCTTAGTTAATATTTTGACCCTCATGTTATAGAGTTTGTTTTTCTTGGATGACTGTTTACATATTTTTTTTCATTAATTGATTTTCTCTGACTTTAACCTTTTCTAAATGATAGCACAGTTTTATTTATTCTTCCAGAAACTTGTTTGAGGTTAATATGTTGTGTTCTGTTCATATTAAGGCGAATAGCGTTTGATCTCGTGTTAACTCTAATTTTACTTTTAGATATTTTCTCTTTGTCTCATTTTGTCTTGGCACTTTTTTCCCTGGTTCGCAGTGTTCCATCAGCGTCCACAGCGGTCCATTAGCGTCCACAGCGGTCCGCCTTTCCATGACTGACACTTAATTTATTGTCTCAATTGCTCTCTCATATCTTCTCTTTTCTCCTCTTTGTCTTTGTCTTCTTCGACAGGGAAGTTTTATAAATTTTCTCCCTCTCGTCTTCTTTACTTATGCTAATTTCGTTTTTCCATGCGTATGCATTAGTTTAATCTCTCTCTCTCTCTCTCTCTCTCACACACACACACACACACACACACACACACCACACCACACCACACCACACACCACCACACCACACCACACCACACCACACCACACCACCACCACCACCACGCACCACGACACACCACACACACACACACACACACACACAGGTAAAGCCCCGTTCCTTGCCTCAATAGTCGCTGTGAACAAAAAAAACCCCAACCTATTTGCGCCTTTTTCTAACGATACGCTGAACGATAAATGAAAACCGATGTTGGTAAAGTGAAGAAGTCCCCCCGCTGGTCACTGGGAAGGATAAGAAAGAGGATGAGAAGTAGGGATTAAGGGAGGGGGAGGAGGGAGGGAAAGAGGGAGAAGAGAAGGGAAAGTACCTTCCAATCTGTGGAACATAACCTCTCCCTCCAATCCTCATCTTCTCTTCCTCACCGAAATCCAGGTGTCTGAATACTGACAGCAGTCCCATTTATGTTCCCTCTTACTTTCTCTAATTTCTTCTTTCAATTCAAAACTAGCTTTTGCACATACCTACGCAACGATATCCCTTGCTCTAGTGCCCACAGTCTTGAATCTTCACAATTTTTTTCAACAAAATGGCTTCGACTTCAATGTCACTCTCTTACTATATATATATATATATATATATATATATATATATATATATATATATATATATATATATATATATAATATCCTAGACTATGTATAAGTTATAATATTTGATCAAAGTGAGCCACTCTAACATTAATTTTCCTTTGACTTAAAATCATCCCTTACTTCATTTCAGCTATCTCACACACACCTATATATATAGCTTTGGCTATCATCCTCTTTCACTGACCAACCTGGGTAACAAGCCTACAACTTTGCTATCCTCCAATACCTAGAGCAGCTGGTGCAGCACCCTACCCGTATTTCTGACCACCTTGGAAACACACCCAACATTCTTGACATTTTCCTAACCTCTAACCCTTCAGCTTAATCTGTGAAACTGTTTTTTCCGTTGGGCTCATGTGATCACAATCTTATTTTTATAACCTGTCCTATCGCTCCGGTGCCGCTTCGGGACCCACCTAAGCGGAGTTACTGTACTTCTGTCATTACACCTCATCTGAGTGCAAGACTAAGGCAGTACAATTTTATTTCCATGCAATTATTATAATTATTAATTCCTTTTCAGAGATCCATATATTTGTGCACAGCGCATAACTGAGGTCATTGTCTCTGGCATGGAAGCTTACATTCTACACATTCTCTCTAATCTTAAAGCCCGTAAACCTTGGTTCAGATCAACTTGTCCAGCTCATCCACTCTGGAATATGCTGGGCTTGTTCCGCCTTCTCCTCCACCCTCTGACTATATTATGCCTGTTACTAAGAACTTTTGGAATGATGCTTTCTATGCCCTCTCTGGCCTTGATCCTCGGAAGGCTTACGTTCCCGACGGATTCCCTCCTATTGTTCTCAAAAACTGTGATTATGTGCTTACCCCTAGCCTGGTCAAACTTTCCGTCTGTCTAAATACTTCCACATTTCCTTCTTGCTAGGGGTTTGCTCACACTTAACCTGTTCCTAAGAAGGGTGACCGTTTTAATTTCAATTTCGCAAACTACCTTCCTATTGCTTTGATTTCCTGCCCTTCTGATGAATATATCCATAAGAAGAAGCTTTGTTAGCATCTATCTGTTTACAACCTTCTATCTGATCGCCAGTACGATTTCCGTAAAGGGCGATCTACTTGCGGTCTTCTTGGTTTCCTAACTGAATTTTGGTCATCTTCTTTTAGGTGTTTCGGTGAAACTTTTGCTGTTGCCTTTGACATATCAAAATGTTTTGATCAATCTGACACAATTTTGTAATATCCAAACTACCTTCTTTATCTTTCTATCGTCTCTGCTCCTTCACTTCAAGTTTCCTTTATAACCGTTCAATTACAGCTGTTGTAGATGGTCATTGTTATTTTCCTAAGTCTATCAATAGTGGTGTTCCTCAGGGTTCTGTCCTATCACCCACTCTCTTTTTATTATTCATAAATTATCTTCTAAATCTAACTCAAAGCCCTATCCACTCCTACGCTGATGACTCTACCCTGCATTTTTCAACGTCGTTTACTAGACGTCTAACTGTACAAGAATTAAGTGATTCACAGAGAGATGCCACAGAGCGCCTAACTTCTGATCTTTCATAATTTTTTTAATGGAGCAAAGCAAACCTTGTTTTGTTCAATGCCTCAAAAACCCAATTTCTTCACCTATCTAATCGACCTAACCTTCCAGACAAATATCCCCTCTTCTTCAATGACACTCTTCTGTCTCCCGCAGACGTAGGAGTTGGATACGGTGTCGTATTCCCATCATTTAACAAAGGCGTCAGCATTCCAAGTGTTTCATCTGTTTTTACGGCTGAAATAAGTGCTATTTTATATGCTCTCATGGCTATTCTTACTCTTCCGGATGTCTCTTTTATAATTTTTAGTGATTCTTGTAATGCTCTTCAGTCACTATGTAATTTTTACTCTCCCCATCCGCTGGTCAATGCCATCCTGGAATGGCTTTATCTGCTCAAGAGGCGAGGCCGGACGGTCAGCTTTTGTTGGGTACCGGCACATGTAGGTGTTGCCGGTAATGAGGAAGCTGATGCCTTGGCAAAAGCTGCAGCTAGAAGACCAGCTCTAACACATTTTGCAGTGCCGGCTACGGACCTACGCTCGGCAATCCATAGATCAGTCCACACCAGTTGGCAGGAACGTTGGATTACTATAGGGCAAAATAAACTACGCACCATACGCCAAAGTATCGAGGACTGGAGCTACTGCGGTCTCTCCCGGAGATGAGAGACTGCCTTGGCACGATTGCGTATTGGTCACACACTATATACACATGGGTTCCTCATGGAGGGGGGCCACCCTCCTTACTGTGATGATTGTTTGGTCCCCTTAACTGTGCGGCACTTGCTGGTCGAGTGTCCTAGTCTAGGGGACCTACGTGAGCAATTTTTGTCCCGGTGTCGGGGGTCGGACGGTGCTTACCGTCTCTCCCTGGCATTGGGAGAGAGGTGTTTCTCTCCGGGACACGAAGTCCATACCTTTATTGAGAGGGCTGGCCTTCTCAACAAGTTATGAGGTTTTTAATATTCACTTATTATTGTTTTGAATGTACTATTGTTCTTTTCTGTATTTTGTTATTTTAAATATTTTTATTCTATCTAAAATTTTGTTTTTTAATTTTACTTTTCGTGTATTTTATGTAAGCAGGCGTCAATAACCCCGCAGTTGCGGCGCCTTAAAACTATAATATCTATATCTATCTATCTGTCTCCCTCTTCAACAATGAAAGTTCTTCCACTATTCTACAGTATGCTAAAAAAAACTCAACTAGAAATCTTACATCTCATCTCTTGCTAAATCAGCTTCTCAGAAGTTAGGTGTATTGTAGCGTCGGTGTCCATTTTTTTTATCCTTCCCAGCTGCTTGCTCTGTACAGGGGCCTTATCCGCCATTGTACTGAGTATGCTTCTCATGTTTGGGGGGGATCCACTCAAGCAGCTCTCCCAAACAGGGTGGAGTCAAAAAATATTTCATCATCAACTCTCTTCCTCTAACTCACTGTTTTCAATTTATCTTATCACCATTGCAATATTGCCTCTATTGGTATCTTCTGCCGCTATTTTTATGCTTACTGCTCTTCAAAACTTCCTAGCTGCAAGCCTCCATGGCGGTCTCTCTGCACAATATTTTCTACTTACTCTCATCCCTTTTCTGTCCATCTTGCGTAAGGAAGAGTTATCAGTATCACCATTCTTTCATCCCTTTCACTGGTAAACTCTGGAACTCTCTTCCTGTTTCTATTTTTCCACCTTCTAACGACTTAAATTACTTCAAAATAGGAATATCAAGACACCTCCGGAACTAAATTTACCCTCCCAATTTCAGGAATCTCTTACTATCTGCTTCATATTTGCTGCTATCTATCTTTCTATTTTTTTTTTTTTTTTTTTTCCCTAGTCAGCCCTTATGATTGTAAAAATTTATGCTACAAACACATATATACTTGAGATCTTACCTATAGAAACCTATTGTCTATCTCATCCCGACACAATACCCCAACTAGTCAACAAACTAGGATACTTATCGGTGGACAGTAGGGTTGAATTGGGTTGTAGGCTTATCAATACTGCAATGTCTTGTTATTCGAAGTGGTCGCGCGTGATCGAGGCCGCAGTGGTGAAGGGCGGAGGCGGAGGCGTTATTTTTTATCGAGGCGTCAAGTGGGTATCACACCAACAGACGCGGAGGTATAATCCCTGTGTCGAATGTAACACGTCCTATGAAAATCTATATACAATTTCTTATATATACAAATGCATGTATATATTTGATAAGAGATGTTAACTCGGTAGAGGCTGGAAGTGTACTGCCATCTAAGCCAGCGGCGGCGACCGGCCGCACAAATCCCACCTACACGTGTCAAATCGTCGGTGGCGAGAATCTAATGGGCGGCAGCCAATGACCGGTCGCTTCAACCAAGGTGCTAATTATATAAAGTGCAAATGGTTAATAACACTGGCAATGTTCATTTATAATATCCCAGTACTTATCATTTACGTAAATTACCTTAATTAATACCCATTACCATTATAATTATATATACATCCCTACGCTCCCCCTTTGATGAGCGGACAATACCTCCCTCACAAGGGGGGGAACAAAACCACCACTCTACCAATTATTAAGAGGGTGGTTGGTGGATAATTTCCACAATGATGTTAAAAAAGAAAATATAAAAATAAAGGAAGTAAAGAAGACGGACGAATAAAGAAATAGGCAATACAGGAAGAGAAAATGGAAATAGTAATGAAATCAAGTGTTCGAAGAGCAATAAACGTAAAATACAAAAAAATACAACTTAATCCCCAGAGGAGTAAAGTTTGCTACTATTTGATTACCTTTCATTTATATTCATTAGTATTCATCAGGCAGAGAAGGGGTGTTTGGGGAAGGTAGAAGGGAGTGAAGAAGGAAGGAACCGAAACACTGTTGGGGGAGGACAGGTGGGAGGGGAGAGGAGGAAGGGAGAGATGATGTGTTTACTGATAGATGGATGTGTTTATAAGTGAAGGGATGGGTTGAAGGTCCAGGGATAAGGGTAATTCTAAATTCAGGGACTCGCAAACATGGATACACGTAACTCCTTTTTGGTTCTCGGAAGATTTCTCAGGGTTCTGTTGGTATGTATATATGCACTG
Source organism: Chionoecetes opilio (assembly GCA_016584305.1). NCBI lineage: Eukaryota > Metazoa > Arthropoda > Malacostraca > Decapoda > Majidae > Chionoecetes > Chionoecetes opilio. The sequence continues at coordinate 474,193 of JACEEZ010006399.1, read as the reverse complement.
TTTAGCTTTTCTTGGAAACTTATATATCCTGCAGCTGTACTAAACGTCAGAAAGTCTCGTTAGCATACATAAGGTACTTCGCCTATCAACCTGTATATTATTTTGATCCACTTCCAAATACACCATGAGGACATCGTATGATAGAAACGTATGCATATAATGTTCACAACTTAAACTCCAACAGAAGTGAAAATGAGACCTCCATTTTTTCTATGTTTTTTTTTTTTTTACATCAATCAATCAATCATTGAGGGCATACGCCGGGGGGCGCGTCGCCTCGCCCACCCTACGACGCCACTCCCGAGGGTCACCACGCGCGAGTTCCCATGCAGGCTCCTTCACCATACCAAGCAGCTCTGGACAAGAAACATCAACTTGCCCCAGCCACGAGCCTTGTGGGCGCCCCCTTGGCCTCCTCCACGCTGGATTGTCTCTTACATATACAACCCGATGGGAAGGATCGGTTTCAGGGTAGCGTGCCACATGCCCATATAGCCGAAGTTGGCGCTGACGGACTATGCAGGTAATAGGCCTCGATTCAGTCTCACGGTGCAATCGCTGATTTGACACGTAATCATCCCAGCGATACCCCATGATTCTGCGAAGACACTTATTACCAAAGGCATTGATTCGTCTCTTCAAGTCACTATTTAGTGTCCATGTCTCACAACCATAGAGTAAGACAGGGATCACAAGCGATTTGAAGATCCGGATCTTTGTCCTCCTGCACAGGTACCGACAACGCCAAATACTCCCGCTGAGCGAGTCCATAACACCGTGGGCTATGCCAATCCGCCGTAAGACTTCTTGACGTGACCCGCCGTCATTATGGACTGCGCTACCAAGGTATGTAAAACTTTCCAAGATCTCAATGTCCTCGCCACACGCATGAACAGACTGTACTGCTGCATCTAGCAAGTCTCCAAACACCTGGAACTTGGTCTTGAGCCAGGAGACCTCAAGTCCCAAAGGCTTTGCCTCCTCGTGCAGCGCCTCGAGAGCCATCACCAGGACCTCCAGCGACTCAGCAAAGATTACTGCATCATCGGCAAAAACAAGATCAGTGATCTTGATGTTGCCAACGGATGCTCCACAATCACTTTGATCTACAACCCTGTCCAATACCCAGTCCATACAAGCGTTGAAAATTGATGGGGCAAGGACGCACCCTTGCCTCACTCCTGTATTCACAGGAAAGAAGCCGGATACACCTGCCCCACACTTCACAGCACTCTCAGTCCCAGAATACAGACCAGTTATCAAACCAATAGTCCTTGCAGGAATCCCTCGAAGTCGCAGAAGATCCCAGAGTGACTCACGATGCACGTGAGTCTTCTTGAGATCAACATAGGCTGCAAGCATCCCCTGTCGAAACTCACGTCGGCGTTCCACCAGGACACGAAGCGCTAGGATACATCCTACATATCCTATACATCCATACATTTTTACATCAGATGATAGTTATATAAAAAAAAAAAAAAAAAATCCTGTAATCGCCACAAGGTATCTGTTCCCAATCCTTGATTCAAAAGACAAAAGTATATAAAGAAAAGAGAAAAAAATAGAAACAAAAGACGAATAAAACGGAGCAAAAGAAAAAAATATTCCTTAAGAACTCTTCAGGTTCGCGACACTTTAATTTAATCCGTAATTACATCCAGCAAAGTAATTAAGGCCGAAGTGAAAAAAACAGTTGAGGCTTATAAGCAATTAGTGTTTATCCCTTAAAGCATTGTGGGAAGTCAGGTCTAAGTTGTAGTGTGTGTGTGTGTGTGTGTGTGTGTGTGTGTGTGTGTGTGTGTGTGTGTGTGTGTGTGTGTGTGTGTGTGTGTGTGTTTTTGATTAAATTCATAAATCAGTACAACTGTATAAATATTTTTCTTAGTTTATTTACGTGAATATATATTTTTTCCAAGCATATTAAAGCAGCTTGATAAATTGTACTTCATAACGAGATGTGTTGGTGTGATAGAATGTGTGTAGTATATATGTACACAGAGAGAGAGAGAGAGAGAGAGAGAGAGAGAGAGAGAGAGAGAGAGAGAGAGAGAGAGAGAGAGAGAGAGAGAGAGAGAGAAGTTTTCATAGCGTTTAGGTTTTCTCATTTTCGTGTCTACAACCTCATTGTCTTCACTTCACCCTTGCCTGCCTTCCGTTTTCTTTTTGAGACGCCACCCCAAATTTTTCTCCTAGAATATTATCTTCATATTATATATATTTCATTACTTCCCCCATTCATTTTCCTTGTATTTTCATTTTATTCACACTTATCGTAGTTGTAAAGCCTCTCTCTCCACCTCGCTTTTCCTCCTCTACAAACTACAACTTTCTCTCCCGTTTATATTTATTTGTACCTCGTATAAAGCTTTATTGGATGCCATAATTTCATTCTCCTCTGCCCTTTGTAACCCCCATCTCTTCACTCACTCTCTAATAGGCTCGTATCTTGTGTAACTTCATTCACTTACACTTGTACTCTTCTTTATCCCCCCACATCACCAGCCATGAGAATTCTACCCATCGTTCCTCCGTCTATTGTATTCCTCTCTCTCCGTCCTCACCTCTGATCCTCCTAAGCATGTCTAGTAGTCTACCCCCTTGCCGCCGCCTCCTTCTACTCCCATTCCTCGTATTCCCGCAGTTGCACGAACAGAGAATACCACCCGGTTAACAAGGTAGATGCTCACCCTCATCCCTGCCTATCTTATGCATCCCAAACCCCTTCAGACCTGCATTCGGATGACCCCTAAGTACCTTGTGCCGGCTGTGACCTCGCAAAGACGATTAAGTGTGAGGGACAATGCTCACCTACGAGGTCACTCTTCTCATCCTGGTCAGCTCAGGTCAGGGTCATTACTCAAGGCGTGGGTGGAGGGTCTTTTTTGTATATGGATGGATGAACGGTTGGATGAACTAATTGGCTTGTATGGAGATTTAGATTTTTTTATTATTTTTTTATTTCTGTTTTTGCGCTTTCACACACACACACACACACACACACTCCGTGGTGTAAGGGATAGCACGCTCAGTCCACAACCGAGAAGTCCCGGGTTCGATCCCCGGGCGGAGCGGAAACAAATGGGTTGTTTCCTTAAAACCTGAGCCCCTGTCCACCCAGCAGTGAATGGGTACCGGGTGTTAGCCGGGGTTTGTGACCTGCTCTCCGGGGTGGTGGCTTCGGCCAACACAAAGCACTAAGGACGAATGATATAAAAAATGTTGATATGGAGACGGGGCCACACGAGCATTGCTCTGGCCCTGTAAAATACAACTAGATGAATACAACTAGATGAATACACACACACACACACACACACACACAGACACAGACACAGACACACAGACACACAGACACACACACACACACACACCTTAAAGGTCTTTTACGGAATGATAACTGGGGATCGCGTGTCCAGCGTGTGTTCAAGTCCGAGGGTAACTTACACACCTCTACTTACATGAAATCCCATCGTCATTATCACCACTCAAACCCGCGTCCCTTGATACAGATTCAACGCAAGTGTGTATAAGAAGAGAGAGAGAGAGAGAGAGAGAGAGAGAGAGAGAGAGAGAGAGAGAGAGAGAGAGAGAGAGAGAGAGAGAGAGAGAGAGAGAGAGAGAGAGAGAGTAAATTGTGTCACGCAGAAGAGTACTTGAACAAATCTAACTTAAGATAACTAGTATTATAATATCGTAAGACATTTTGTAATTGTACCTAAAGACCTCCAGCTCGTCAGGGGGGTGATAATGTTGTGAATGTTATACCTCCGGGTCTAAAAATGTGCCTTGTCTGAATACAATCATTGTCATGAAAAATATTTCGACCTATGAATTGTTTTGACCCCCTGTACCCCCTTGAATTATGAGATTTTCATCTATAATTCATTCACCCAAGTGTATGCCTAATAGGTGGCTTGTAGCACAGTTTTATTGTTTTTAAACACGTCTACGTTAAAATGGCAAAGCCATCGAAGCGTTCACACTTTCCCAAATTGTGCACGATATGTTGTACACGTACAGTGATGAGAAGGTCTCTATTACCTATTACGACAATGGCAGCAGAACACACGGGAATGGAGCGTATTCCGTCCAAGGAGTCACGATCAAAGAAGCATTATCCTTTAGTCCAAGAGCATTAGGTCAAATATAACTAAAAGCTAGAAAAAATTCCTAACTAGCTGATTTTTTCAGGATTCACTCAGAATTGGGTTCTAAATAACATACTAAAAGTCCCGTGGAATAGAACAGGAAAACCTTGAAATTCAGGATTGCGGCCATAATGATTATTCCATATCGATAACATTGGAAAATCAGTAACTCTGCATCAAGTGGTCAAACAGTGGTGTGTAATACCTGTATATATAGATCTTTTGGCATGGGAAATTTATTTATAAACACTAAAAATCACTACAGACATTTTTAAGTGGGCAAATGTGTGACATGACATTATTTTGGTGTAAACAAATTTAAATGTCAGAATATTTTTTTCAGTAAATTAAAGTAAAACAACTGATAAATTGTTCATGTAAAGAAAAAAAAGAATAACACTTAATGTACAACGGTGAAAAAGTTTACTAATCATATTTATTTATAGAATGTGGAAATGTATTCACAACGCCATTGTAAAAACAGGTTAAGTCATAACACAAATGCTTTCACTTAACTTCATCATTACATGATTGCTGTATCTCATTCAGTGGACTTGTAGCTGGAAATAGCTGTCAAGTGCTTAATGTTTGTGCAATTCCATATGTCTACATAGGTTACATAACGTTTAGTTAATTTCAATGTATCCCAGGTACATCTGAATCAACTTGGATGTTGAAACATGAAAATCCGTAACACTGACTGCACATAATTGAGCAGTTTAAACCCCCTTTTCGGCAGCTACAAGCTCTACCACATCCAGTTTTGCAGCCACAGGAGATCATACGCAGCACTCTTGATGGGGCAATTGGCTTATCTGTCTCTATGGCTGCCAATGTACCAATTGCTGTCACTTTCCAACCCCATTCCAAGGGAGACATTTAATTGCCCATCCACTGTTGCACAGTGTAATAGGTGCGGTAGGATTGAAATTTGGCTGCTGCACTTGTAGGAGGCAGTGATTCTATCTTTAACACAGAGGACAAAGATGCTTTACTCACTGATCGAGTGTACATGACGTGGCGTTGTTCATCCAGTGACCTTGCTCTCCCTGATCCATATAACCGCAGGATAAAAGCTTCCCTATTTTTTTATATATTTTCATGGGTACTGTTTGGTGACTTAAAGGTTTCCAGTACATTCCATTCTTCGCTAGAGCTGATAAAATCTAGAGCTTTTAATTTCCCTTTCATATAGATGGCAGATGTTGTGTCACAGCCAGTGATAGCATGCGCAAACATAAGGTGGTCCTTGACACTGCTATTGGCTGATTGTATTGCTTGAATACTGTAGAGTTGGACTGGGTTTCGGCTGCAGAGCATTTGGATATTAGCAGTTGGGGAGGCTTGTGCCACCAGCATCACCAAAAGGTCTGTGTCTGTTCCAATTACAATAACTGGCCTCTCAGTCTGTTCACTCACACTGAGTGCCGTTGAGACTATCAGAGGATCAGCATCAGCCTTATGTTGTTTCACTACAATCCCACTGTTTTGAAGGTCCAGTGTAAGGAAGTTGATTAGCCGAGACTTGTTTTTTTTTATTATGTAGGAAAGCTTTCTGAGTAGTAGTGACTTTCATGGACCTTTCAAACAGTATGTCAGCTGATGTACATTGCAGGGCACGGCGCTGCTGCTCTGCAGCTTTGGTTGTCAGGCAGTCACTGTATCCGTCAAATACCACAACTGATTCCTTACCATAATGATGCATTACATAGGTTACATATGTATCACACATAGGTAGCATCATTGGGCCATAGCACATTGTGGAGAAGGTGTCCCCCATCTAACACAAACTGAGCATTCTCTGGCATTTGAGTACTGGCACTAACTTTTGATTTAAGATGTGTCCCTAGTATATTTTTATTGGCTTTTCTCATAGACCCATTATCAAACAGTGAGGGAGGGTGCTGGGCCAGCTCATAGCATAAGTACTCTCCCATTTCAGTGGAGTCTTTGATTATACATGTTATGCGCAGGAAAATAAGTGTTGGATTCACTACAGCATCTTGTCCTCGTACTTTGATGGTGTTTGTTAACCCAGATATGGTGGACACCCGATCTTTGCGGCTAAGTTTTACATCAGCCAGACATTTGTCATCTAGACTACATGCTGCAGTCATGCCAATGGCATAGGCTTCATCACAGTTTACTTCCTTCCCAGCAACCCTGCCCGTTGAGATGGATATAAGAGATTCACAATCAGTGTAAGCAAAGGGTGAATGGGCCCGCAGCCATTGAGCAAAAACTTTAAAGTCTCTTGCATCTCTGGCTGCACTACTGACCCGTAGGTCCTTGTGTTGCTCGGATGATGTTGCATGGACTCCTGTGAATACCTCCAGTGAATCACAGACCAGGATACAGCAATCATGTAATAATGAAGGTAATTGAAAGCATTTGTGTTATGACTTAACCTGTTTTTACAATGGCGTTGTGAATACATTTCCACATTCTATAAATAAATATGATTAGTAAACTTTTTCACCGTTGTACATTAAGTGTTATTCTTTTTTTTCTTTACATGAACAATTTATCAGTTGTTTTACTTTAATTTACTGAAAAAAATATTCTGACATTTTATATTTTTTTACACCAAAATAATGTCATGTCACACATTTGCCCACTTAAAAATGTCTGTAGTGATTTTTAGTGTTTATAGATAAATTTCCCATGCCAAAAGATCTATATATACAGGTATTACACACCACTGTTTGACCACTTGATGCAGAGTTACTGATTTTCCAATGTTATCGATATGGAATAATCATTATGGCCGCAATCCTGAATTTCAAGGTTTTCCTGTTCTTCTATTCCACGGGACTTTTAGTATGTTATTTAGAACCCAATTCTGAGTGAATCCTGATAAAATCAGCTTGTTAGGAATTTTTTCTAGGTCAAACCTAATGTTCCTGGACTACTTTATCCAACTCTCAGAATTGCTTCTGAGACAAAGGAGAACCTAGTCGATCTGAGAGTGGCTGACCTCTCGATCTTGGTGATGTGTGGAAGCGACACAAATCCTGTGGAACAAGATTGACTTCATCATGATGAACAGTGTCAGCCACAATATTGGAATAGAGGGAATGGTAGCTGAAAATCTGAAGGTTGACCACATCCCTGACCACCTGCTCCGCCAAGATCATCCGAGTTTGATGTTCAACAGGGAACTGTGCAAGCTCTGAAGTGACGTCGACAAAGTTATTGGGCCAGATCAGATATTCGCAGGATATTCTACCACAATAGACAACCCTCAAGTATCTGTCACTGAGAACTGGCTCGAATGTCTTCTGAGACTTGTCTCCCACGACTTCGACCACAAACAATGGAACAAGGCAGACATGTTCGACGTATTTCTCCAAGAGAAGAAGACTGTGGCCAAAAGACTGCAGAATGATAGGTTCAACTCTCTTGTGTATACAGCATAGGGCTGTACGGCGACTCTCTTCTTGGAACAGGATATGACGATTTTCTTACTCAACTTCCAGTCGATCACCAATCAGCTGGCTTACATAGTCAGGTGTTTCGAGAAGCTGGAATACGTGCATATCTTGGCCTCAGTAGGAGTGGCGATCGACGTTCATATGGTGGAAACTTTTGTGTCTTTCACTTCATAGCTCAACCACATATGACCAGATTAAGGAAGCCTTCTTTCAGCTGCACCTGGATCTAATCACGACCTCCGCGGAGAGATTACTCAACCTGTCTCAGCCTGCCTTTAACTATGTGATTGAAGAGAGGTTTCGACACGTTCTCTACCAAGATGAGTTACTGAAACCAGCTGAGTCTGTGCTCCAGACATACATGGATGAATGCTGCCAGGTTCTGGAGATCCTCCTTTCATAACTTGCAACTGGGTGATCGAGACAGAGAGGAGACATGTTTCAGTTTGGACCGAACGCCGACTCTGAAGCTCCCTATCACCTGAGTGAAATGGATCAGAAGCTTGCTTCTGCGCCGATCAACAATCTGAACCCTGAAAGATCTGTGGGTGCCATCAACTATGGGTTGAAGTTGAAAATGCTAAGCAGCTAAAGATAGTGAGCAGAACCAACGTTAATCCCAGGCTTACTGAGGACAAAGAGATGGACGTCAAACGTTTCAAGAAATTGACAGACAGCGGCGGAGAGCTCTCACAAATCATGAAGGAGAGGGATGAACAGCAACATAAGTTGAGGGAGGAAGGAATGGACGAGACACGCAGCTAATATCTCCGTAGACTGAGAGATAAATGCTGATTTAGCTCGTCTCAAGGACCTTGGTGGTCCATTCACCAATGCAGAAGAGGTGGACCGATACACGGTCAGCAAGATCAGCAAGGGGAAGAAGAACTAATGACTGTATCTTGAAATCCGGCATGCGAAGAACAGTTGTGTGATGTACCCGAAGCAGGCGGATACCTTCAAACTCAAGAGGAATCACAGAAACCTCTCCAACGAGACAGCAATTAACCGCATTATGCAATTTCCTGTACCTGAGGAAACTTATTTGCCATGTTGACATGGATATCAGTGATTTCAGCTATGTCCTGAATAAGCTGTTTTAGATACCTACAGGCGAGATCCTCTTTGTTCTCGTGAATAAAATATGTGATGAAATGCTTATTTTTTATAATAAAATGCCTTAAAATAATGATGATTAGGTAAAAAAAAAAATTGACTTGTAACTCCTCTACTCAATGAATTTACGATGATACAAAGATAAATTGACGATTTTAAAGCACACACATATATTCACGGCTCTTCAGAAGTGGATTATTGCACGTGTATCCAACCTAATCTACCTAAATAGCCTACGAGCAGACATGCTCCATAATCAGACCCCATATACAGGGGGTCAAACGACATTTTAGGCAAAAAATAAGAGATCACTAGATTTGCAACTTGATAGAGCACTTTTGAAACGCGGAGACTATGCAAAATCGGAAAAAAATCTGACAATTTTTACCCCCTTACTCTCACATGACAGGAACGATAACATATCAGATAACTATAAAACCTCTTTTATATCGTGACTAAAAACACACAAAATAACGTGTGTAAGATTTCAGTCGGTGCCTCGGTGAATGTGAAGGCATCATGCTTAATATGAATCTATACGGTGGTAAAACAATGTACATTTTCATTGGTTGGGATGAAACTGAGGAGTAGGCAACCCGCACAATGATAAACTGCACTGCGTATGTGTGAGGCATTTGTTACTAGCTGGCACTAAGCTGGTCCGTGGCGCCAAGGACTCTAAGCCTAATGAGATGCCGACAACATAATATAACTAATTAGCTATATCTATTACCGTCAGTATAGTTAAGAATGGCCCAATGGTGTGGTGTTGCAGGGTTCTAGTATTACTTTGCCCTCATTTAACCCTTATCCACATACCCCATCATAATAAGAGGCACTGTTTCTCCTCTTATTCTTATGCAACATGCCTAGTGGGTCGCTTTGATTTTATGGCTAATCGTAAATCTTTTGATGATAGCAGTGTAAGTGCCTTGCTTTATTTTGTCTACTGTGACTACGTAGTTCCACCTCAACTCTCTTATCTCACCTGTAGCATTATAACCCATGGGGACGTAGTTGCTTCTGTTGTTGGCATCCCGCTTCTGGGCCTCGGTGTATCCTTCGTTATCCATCTTGCCCACTGTGTCCAGTTCGACCTGTTCCATACGCTGTCTGCGGCGGTACTGAGACCACCGACCCGAGCCCTTATCTGGGGGATACTGTTTGTGTCGGTTATCTCTACGGGACTACTGGGGACGAGGATGAGAGGTGGAGAGATGACTGTGTGAATAATGCAGAGGGATGGTGTAAAGGGGGGTCAAGCATGATAATGAGAGATTAGATTGTAGTGACGTAAGCAAAGAGTGTGTTAAAATGACTTCCATGACTCTGTGATAGGAGTGGTATGATGTGATATGATTGTAATCAGTATTGTAAAAGGATGTTAAGTTGACAATGTGAAGTATTATCTAAGAGTGTGATTGTGAATATGTTTGTACAAGGGACTGGGCAGGGTATGGAGTATATGGAATGGAATGAACTACGTAATAACTTTCTACATCATCCTAAACCAAATGAATATTTCTACTTCTGCGCGATTGTTTCAGGCTTATAAGTGAGGGAGGCCGGGATGTTTCTTTCTCCATGACTCATTATTTGCATCATTGTCAATACATTTTTGATCCACGTGACCTAAGCAGTGAGTGGACCATCAGATATCACCAAAATGAGGATATTACTTAGCGTTGTGTGACCAGATAAAAGCATTTTGATGACTCCATGTCATCTACAGTGACAGATATATCATCATGTGACGTTAGAGTCTCATATCTTATCAGCGGTAATGTGTGTGTAGTTGTTGTCGTGTGTCAAGCCCAAATGGGGTACATAGCGAGAGTAAAACGATCATTAGAACGTTGGTAGCGGCGGCAATAGCGGTGTTTGTTTAGTCTCATCGGGCGAGTCGTTGCGAGAGATCATTCTTTATTCCGTAAAAGATGTTTCGGTGGACGCAGAATCGACGAACACTCGCTTAATTAGAAAAAAAGGTCTTTCAGGGCCTAACACCATATAAGACTCGGACTAATTTCGTAATATTATCGATCTGTTTACTACAGTAAATGTATATGAAATAAATATAAAAAATATTAATGAAAATAAGTTAACCACTTGATTAACCTTATCCTTGGGTAGGTACACAGGAACGGAAATCCGCTCAAAGAGTCCCCTCCCTTTACGTTTGTACAGACTGGGTGAGTTTTTGTCGTAGTATGCAAAGGTGACACCCAGCATAAGGGTAAACAAATGATTGGGGGATAGGGGGAAGGCTGGATAGGACATGTATAATAATTTCAAAACTGAAATTGTTAGGTATAGAAAATCAATAAGAAACCAACGAAACAAGATGAACTGGTTTTGTCTAGTTATATGCAATTATGAAGACCGGCAAAAGGGATAAGAGTAAAGGGGAAAAGGGATAAGTAATAACGTAACGATGAATGAATGTCCCTGTAACCCCCCCCCCCTCCCAAGATTGACCTACCCCAAGCTACACACGTAGCAATTGCGCCAATCAGTCAGCGCGACACTTGGTAGGATAAAGCGATTCGTTTGTACCCTTGTGGCGTGAAGTGCTTGTAAAGACGCTAAATTCCCTATCTCTTGATCACTCTTGGGAAGGTATTACGTAAATCTCTTAGGGCACGCGTGATATCTATCTCGGAAAACTCATAACCACATGATATAACCACCACATCCACCAACCACAACGACCACAACCACAAAATCCACCACCACCACCACAAAATCCACCACCACCACGACCACCACCCACCACCATCACCACCACCACCACCACCACCGCCACCACAACCACCGCCACCACAACCACCATCACCACCACCACCACCACCACCACCGCCGCTACCACCATTACCACCTACCACCACCGCTGACGCCACCACCACCACCATGGAATATGAAATAGGGTTGGTGATGGGATGGAAGGAGGATGGGAGATATGGAAAGGGAATACGAAAGAGAAGGAAATACAGAA
>JACEEZ010006399.1:445000-447500 GCA_016584305.1 Chionoecetes opilio | reverse complement strand
TTCAACTTTTTCTTCCCCCTCTTCCTTCCTCCCCGCAATGCGTTTTCGCCTGGCAAGCAGACAGACGCACTAGCCAACATATGTCACTGCCTGCTTTGAATCTTGAGTGAAAATTGGAGAGAGAGAGAGAGAGAGAGAGAGAGAGAGAGAGAGAGAGAGAGAGAGAGAGAGAGAGAGAGAGAGAGAGAGAGAGAGAGAGTGAGGTGAATAAAAGTGGTAAATAAAAAACTGGGCTTCTTTACCAGAGACACATCAGGATTCACTCCTTGTCTCCTTCCCGTGAATGCTCAGGAATGAAATTATTACCTACAAAAAAGGGCAAGGAACAAGATTATATTTCTGCAAGACGTCAGCAGAATGGAGGCCTTCGATGATGATCTTCTAATGTCGGGTTATGATTCAATTTCCACAGGTTCTCTCTCCCCTCCCTTTTTTTCACCCATGTTTCTCCACTGTTTTCCCTCCTCTCCCTTTTTTTCACCCATGTTTCTCCACTGTTTTCTCTCCTCCCTTTTTTTCGCCCTTGTTTCTCCACTGTTTTCCCTCCTCTCCCTTTTTTTCGCCCTTGTTTCTCCACTGTTTTCCCTCCTCTCCCTTTTTTTCACCCATGTTTCTCCACTGTTTTCCCTCCTCTCCCTTTTTTTCACCCTTGTTTCTCCACTGTTTTCCCTCCTCTCCCTTTTTTTCACCCATGTTTCTCCACTGTTTTCCCTCCTCCCTTTTTTTCGCCCTTGTTTCTCCACTGTTTCTCCCTCCTCTCCCTTTTTTTCGCCCATGTTTCTCCACTGTTTTCCCTCCTCTCCCTTTTTTTCGCCCTTGTTTCTCCACTGTTTTCCCTCCTCTCCCTTTTTTTCACCCTTGTTTCTCCACTGTTTTCCCTCCTCCCTTTTTTTCGCCCTTGTTTCTCCACTGTTTTCCCTCCTCTCCCTTTTTTTCACCCATGTTTCTCCACTGTTTTCCCTCCCTTTTTTTCACCCTTGTTTCTCCACTGTTTTCCCTCCTCTCCCTTTTTTTCACCCTTGTTTCTCCACTGTTTTCCCTCCCCCCTTTTTTTCCCCTTGTTTCTCCACTGTTTTCTCTCCTCCCTTTTTTTCGCCCTTGTTTCTCCACTGTTTTCCCTCCTCTCCCTTTTTTCACCCTTGTTTCTCCACTGTTTTCCCTCCTCTCCCTTTTTTTCGCCCTTATTTCTCCACTGTTTTCCCTCCTTTTCCTTTTTTTTTTCGCCCTTGTTTCTCCTCTGTTTTCCCTCCTCTCCCTTTTTTTCGCCCTTAATTCTCCACTATTCTTTCTACCCTCCCTTTTTTCCGCCCTTGTTTCTCCACTATGTGCTTTATTCCCTATATTTTCCTCGGGTGTTTTCGTTTTTTCTTCGCAATGTGGTGTAATTTTAATCAACTACATATTTCCCAAGAATTTTTGAAATATTTTTATATATATTTTTTCTGTCCAGCCATATGGATTTTCTGATTTTCTCTTATACTTTTTTTCCACTTTTTTTATTCAAACGCCTCTATGCTACACATTTTCCCCCTTCATATATGCCTCCACTGCACTTTTTTTGTATCGTGTTTCATCCTCCTACCCTACCATTGTGTATTTTTTCTTTTTTTTTTTCTTTTCCGTACTATTTTCCCCCGCTCCCTTTCCCACCTCTATTCGTGACAGTGTGTGTAGAGAGAGATGAGCAGGAGGCAAACAGAGATACGTGGACCTGTATTCATCAGGATCCTCGTCAACGGGGCTCTTCTATTCCTGCTTTTATTCTTTTGTTAGTGTGAGATGGAGTGTATGTATATATGTAAGTGAGTGTGTATGTATTTTTGTGGGTATGTGGTATTTCCCCCGAGAGAGAGAGAGAGAGAGAGAGAGAGAGAGAGAGAGGAGAGAGAGAGAGAGAGAGAGAGGAGAGAGAGAGAGAGAGAGAGAGAGAGAGAGAGATGACGGGGTAATGGTGTGGAGGGCAAAACGACTTGGAGGAGAGGAGGAAGGGAGAAGGAATGAGTTTTGGGAGTGAGTGGGAGGAAAGGGGAGGGGGGTAAGGGGGACGAGGAGGACCATTCGCTCTTTGTTTGGGTGACAAATTTACCAACGGATGATCTGCAGTGATCGTAAAACCCTGTCAGTCACTTTCTGATTGTGTGTGTGTGTGTGTGTGTGTGTGTGTGTGTGTGTGTGTGTGTGTGTGTTGTGTGTGTGTGGGCGGATGAGTGTTTTGGTATGTGGGTGGGTTTGAGTGAATGTAAATGTTATTATTACTATTATTTCTGCTGCCGTATGAAAGAAACTGCGTCTGGCATGGCGTATTAGGATGAAATCGCAAGGTATGTTTCTTCTTATCTTATTTCTTTCCATGATTTATAACTGTCCCTGTGACGCCTTCCATTCCCGCTCTCGTGTCTGTCCTGGGCATGCAGCCACTTGGCATCGCACGCTTTAGCTGCTGTCCTGGTGTGGGTGACGTGATGTATTACGAGAGAAAACAAAATGAGTTCCCTGACAT
>JACEEZ010006399.1:427500-440000 GCA_016584305.1 Chionoecetes opilio | reverse complement strand
TTGGCGAGAAAACACTCCCCTGTGGTGTTCCTAATTCCACGTGTTCCCATTTGGAGTAAGCCCCCTCAAAGTAGACTCGACTGTGTCTGTCTGTTAGGTAGTCTTGTACTATTCTGATGATGGTCCCCGAGGTCATATTAGATAGTTGGGATAAGATGACACTGGGGTTAGCTCTATCAAAGGCTCCCTTCAAATCAATAAAAACATTAAATCGTTTCCTTATGCCATCAAGGACTCTATGAATGCAATTTTGTGTGCTCCTGCCAGGAATGAACCCATACAAATTACTGGAGAGCTGGGGTTTGATACTATATAGTAGACGATTAAGGACTATTCTTTCAAAGCATTTGCACAGACAAGAGGTGAGAGATATTGGTCTGAAGGACCCTGGGTTTCCTGGTTTGGGAATAGGGACAATAATAGCTTTTTTCCAGGGTGTTGGTAGGCGTCCCCCGCTCCATATCATGTTGTAGAGTCGCAGAACAGGATTGCCATCAATCGTCGTAAGGAAGCGAATACCATCGTAGGTGACACCATCCATGCCGGGTGCACTAGAGCTTGCCTTTTCCAGGCTCCTGACGAGCTCCTCTTCGGTGATGGGCATGTTATCGGAGACATTAGGGTCGAGTAAAGCTGCTTTAATCTTCCCAATACGATTCCTGGCGTTGGTGGCGAGAGCACTTCGCAACTGCAGGGGCAGACAGTCATAGCTGGAGGCGTCCGCCCACTCCTGCATGAGTTCGTTGCTCTTCTTTGTTCGGTCAGGGTGGAGGGGCGATGGTGCTTTCTTCCCTTGTAGAATTTTGATCTTCCTTGACACTTCAGCAAGTGGCGTTCTGTGATCCATGGATTGTAGAAAGGACGTCCAGTATTTTTCTCTTGCTTTCTTTTTGACATCTTGCACTTGATGCCCCATCCGCTTGAGTATCGTCAGGTTATTATGCGTGGGGTTGTTTTGCCATTGATGCTTAATTTTCTTGTATTGTCTGTCAATCCGCTGAACGGCTTCATCACTGTTATACCATCTCTTCATTTCACTCATTGTGTTCCTCTTTCCATGCCTGACTTGTCATATTAATTTTACTCTCCAGTTGGTGTATTATGTCTGTATTGAACTCTTCTGTCGATGAGGCGGTGTAATGTTTATACCAATTATTCATTTGTTACCTCCGCCAACGAAGTTGGAGGGGTTATGTTTTCACCCCGGTCTGTCTGTCTGTCTGTCTGTCTGTTTGTTAGTGTACAGGATTTCTCGAAAAGTTACGAATAGATTTGGACCAAACTCGGTATACCAAGTCTATTTGGTATAAGGAAGAACTGATTTTATTTTGGATGAAATCTATTGATAACTGTTGCCATGGCAACCAATCGATGAAATATTCGGCCGGAGGTATGCGCTCATACTGTATATATATATATATATATATATATATATATATATATATATATATATATATATATATATATATATTTGATGAATATTCGGGCGAAGGTATGCGCTCTACTGAGTGCTCTCCCCCTCCCCCCCCCCAACCCCCCCATAGTTTCCCTAATGCGTTGCTCATGTTTCTTCGGAACACACAGTCTCTTTCTGACATACATGTGTCTCCTTACTGTATCAGGGAGAGGATCTCTCCAACACACCAAAGTGGTTCGGAGTCAACGTGTCAAGCACCTCACAGTGATGACTCAGTGCAGGGTCATTGATCAGACAGATATAATCAAGCTTGTTCCCCTGTAAATGTGTTGGCTCAGGTCCATTGAGAATATTCAGAACATCTTGGTTGTTTTCCATGAAAGAGACAAGCGTTTTCCCATTATTGTTGGAGCGCCCAGAGGCATTATCTCCGAGCTTATAATGGTAGGCATTCAGATCACCCATCAAAAGGCTTGGGTAACCATCAGCGAGTTCATATAACTGGCTGAAGTCAAGCATGTTATCCGTTACATAAACATTTATGATTTTAATAAGGATTTTCCCATTTGTATCATATATATTGATTGCTTGTGCTTGACTGTTATCACCCACAAAGGCGTGTTCAATACAGTCAGCTGGGATGTTATTCCTGACATACAGAGCCAGACCTCTGTAGCGACGATGTGCGGCGGGCCTCTGTATGCGTCCACGTGAAAGCTGAAACCCTCTGATTGTAGCTGAGAGGAAGAGATGAAGAAATAGGAGTAATGAAGGATGGAGACAATAATGATGCTTGAGTGAGATAGAAGAGGGGTCAAGAGAGGGAGATCTCAGAGCGACCGAGGACGAGGCGGCGGGGAGGAGGAGAAGATATTGACCAAAAATGATACAAGTAGGGTGGAGGATCAAGAGAGATGAGAGAAGAGAGAGAAGGAGAAAAAAAGAAAAAAGGGGGGGAAACGAAAAGCCTTATAGCAGAATGGGCGAGTCTTAACGCTGTGGAAAAAAAGCTAAGAGGAAACGTCTCCCCACTAACCCTAATGACACTCGTTTCCTTGATGTAGTTTTGCCTCTTTGTGTTGGCCGCCTCTTTTTCATGAGGCTGCTATTTTTTGACGAGTGTTAAGTGAAAACACTCACCACGAACAAAGGTGATAAAGATTGTATATTTTTTAGGTAATATTTTCATGGATAGTTTATCAGGGGGTTATTTTTTCTAGTTTATTTTTTCCTCGAAGGCCATTTTTTACAGTTACTTTTTTTTTTTTTTTTTTTTTTTTTGCTGTACTATTTTCTCATAGTATTATAAATCTTCACTTTTTTTCTTAACTCTTTATTCTATTTCGTCCTGAATTAGTATAAAAATGAAAGTATACTAAAAAAAACAATCCACTCCAACTTATGCATCGATTTATAATTTCTAGAAAAGTATATTCATTGATTTTTTTTCTAAATTTCTCTTCCTTTTCACTTGCTTGTGATGGTAAACGTTTGGAAAAGAAATGTCAACCCAATATTTCAGCGGCTACGTGAAAGCCTGGATTTATCTTTATATATTCACATTTTTATCTTGAAAGTAACACGAGTGAACCATTAGTCTCCCGAGGCGAGTGAAGTGGCGTTTTCTCCTTCACACGTCCATCACGCGACGCTTAAGTGAACTAAACACAAGAGTCTGCAACATTTCCTCCACACACACACACACACACACACACACACACACACACACACACACACACACACACACACACACACACACACACACACACACACACTGCAACGATGGTCAAGTCAATAGCGTGCTGGCCTTTCTTTCTGTGGTAGCCGGTTCGAATCCTCACTGCTCTCGGGGATTTTTCACTGAAAAATTCTAGCGGTTACTGTCCCCCTTGAGCAAAGGGATGGGGTGTGTGGTGTGTGAGGTCCCAGCATTACCCAAAGATCGGTAATAATGAGTTCCAAGCTTGCACCGGGAGGCTGAAACAGGCGATCGCGAGTCCAACTCGCGTGGACAAGACCATGGGTGAATAACACACACACAGAGTAACTCAACAACACCGCAACACCGTATTTCTATGTTACATCATACACAACACTACATCAAGCACACCGCGCATCATCACACACAACACACAACAGTGGACACAACAAACCAGTCTAACAACACCAACGCCACACATTACAACACACCCCAAGTTTCTATACAACACAGCGTAACAGCAGCTGCGCGGCCCCAACAACTTGTCGCCGGAACCTTGGGGTCTGGGCGGCGCAGCATCTGGTCACGAAGTCCCCAGAAAGTTTGCGCCGTGGAGTGTGTGTTGCCTCGAGGAGACGACAGCGACCCCGTAGGAATTTTAATCATCGCTGCAAATAGTCTGGCAAATCTGGTTCACCCGCAGGTCTTAACAGGTTCCTCTCATGACGGTTTGCAAGTTGAATTCAGAAGTTAATGATATCTTGGCGTGATTGTTAACTGTAATTGAATCCTTGAGTCTTGTACTGGTTTGAAGTTTTTTGAGACTCACACATTTTGCCGACTTTCAATTTTGGTTGTCATTAATTATTTACTTTTACAGTATGTGCTATTGGATACGTAATAAAAATAATAATTATTATTATGCATATAATAATGATAGTTTGGTTTTACAATTGGTTCCTAGCACAGCGGCTTAAAATAACGTCACAAATAAGTTTAGTAAGAAGTTTGCAGGGTGACGTGAGCCTTTGTGCGGCTGCCAACGATTCACAACATGTTATTGGTGACTTTACGAGTGTGTTTATCTTGCTCTCTATTCTCGTCACCCTCTATAGAGGCTTACCTCGTGCCTCAAAGTTTGTGATTGTTATATTTTCTGGTCACGTTTGTATTTCTTTTATTTTCAAATAATTTTATTATTTATTTCAGTTGTCATTGATTAAGCCTCCTCGTTCCTCACATAAGCGTGAAACAAGTGTGCATTGAAAGCCTTAGGAATGAATCTACTTATTATTACTAAATCTTGAACCTAATCAAAGGGTTGACTTATATAATTTACCTTCCTTACTGCAGTAGTTGGCTATCGCTATGAGTGGTCATGCACAGGGCGAGGAGGGACTCAGCATGCACCCTCTCCTCTCTTCATAAAATTACTCGGGGCAGTGCAAACTTAGCCCTCCGGAGGTAGGAGATATTCTTTATATAACTCTAATGATTTTCGTCTCATAAGTGTAAGGAACATAAGTAATTAAAACATTCAATGATAATTGATGTTGATAAAACATTTGTATGCTTATTTTGATATATTTGTAAGTTTATTTTATATTTTAGCTTTTTTTTATGATTATTTGGTTTTGACGTGAATGTTTATAACTTAATGAGCTTTACATAATGTTGACGTAGCATTTATATACATATATATAATCAATAATTAAAAAGATTTATTTATTTATTTTAATATAGAAACATATGACATGTTATTGAAGGTATCTCCAGAGGGCTGAGGTCGGTGCCGGGGACGAACCTGTGTGATTTGTCCACTCAATCCCTCACGTCTCCTCTCGGCTCTTCCTCCTCTTCTCTGTCCGCCTTGCCTTCGCTCGAGTATACTAGCACACCAACAGGACTCCTACTCTCCTACACACCCAAGCCACGAGCGGAACGGAATTCAAAATGGATCACCAACAAAAGTAACACTAAATCAGAGGAAGAAAAATATATAGATGTATATATATATATACCAGCTGAAGCGAACATGCTTTCTTGCTACTAACCAGGGAACTAAAGTGTAGATGTGACCGTCAGGCATATCGTGTGTGTCTGAGAGAGAGAGAGAGAGAGAGAGAGGAGAGAGAGAGAGAGAGAGAGAGAGAGAGAGAGAGAGAGAGAGAGAGAGAGAGAGAGAGAGAGAGAGAGAGAGAAGATATTTAGATTACAGCTACAAAGACAGGTTGAGCAAGAATACCGGGGAAATAAGTAAGAAAATGTTTTTTTTTCATCAGACTTAGAGATCAAAGCTTTTTGAAAAAAAGAGAAGGGGAGAGAGGTTCATTTCACTTTCGTTCACTACATCAATAAACGCAACGTCAAAATAAATGTCTAATTTATGTTCAGTATAGTTATATTTCTTATTGTCTGTATTAATTAATTAACTTTAGCGTTTACTTATCTGCCCTGCTATTCTTTTTCTGTGGTGGTCTAAATTCAGGTTTTAATGTCAATATATTTGTAAGTGTAAGGTATATATATATATATATAGTGTGTGTATGTGTGTTGTATAATGAAACTTTTTCGTTATGAATATGTGTCCATGGTTACAATGAAAGTCTTCTGCGGTCTTTTAATATTTCTTAAAGTTTTATGTCAGCATCATGTAGTTATTCTTATGAATTATCTGTGAAAAGTTCACGAAGCACGAAAAGAAGTTTCGTTTATATCTTGTATTAGCTTCCTCCCTAACAACAAGAATGATGGTCATTTTTTTTTGTCTGTGTGAAATAATATCTTTCCTTTTACTATTTACCATGAAGGGTGATCATTACGAGCGCTGTATTTACAAAAATTATAGGTATTGTTTCTTCCTGGATCTTAAAAAACTGGCAACAGAGGGCAATTGTTTTTTCTTTAGTGTATCTTTTCACCAAGGTATCATTACATACTCGCTTTGCCGTGATTACCCAGAGGAAGGAGTGGCTGTGAGGGCCCAGACTGTAGTGAGGTGTTGACAGAGTTTCGTGGCGAGCCAAATAGCCTCACGCCACACCAGCGGCGGCGGCTTTAGCGTTTGCCAATCGATGAAACAGTTGGGAGTTAGTGATGCTGGTGGTGTCGTGAGGCCTTGTGTCTCTCCCTTTGATAGATAAATACCTATACTGCCACACATACGCAGGCACACAACTCTCTCACTCTCTCTCTCTCTCTCTCTATCTCTATCTCTATCTCTATCTCTCTCTCTCTCTCTCTCTCTCTCTCTCTCTCTCTCTCTCTCTCTCTCTCTCTCTCTCTCTCTCTCTCTCTCTCTCTCTCTCTTCTCACAGCCACACCTCACTCACATCCCCCTCACATACACACCTCTCACACACACACACACACACACACACACACACACACACACACACACACACACACACACACACACACACACACACACACACACACACACACACACACACACACACACACACACACACACACACAGACACAGACACAGACACACACAACACACACACTGTGTAGACATGCTTACATACAAACGCCATTCCTAGAACTCGACAGACATACTGACAAGTAGACAGACAGTTTCTGGCAACGACTTTGTGTATATATTGATAATTATGATAATAATATAGATAATAGTAAAAGTAAATATAGTAATAGTAACAAAATACAAATAAAATATAAGTAGGTTAAAATAAAAATGTCAAAACGTGGTTTTACTTAAGATCAATAAATGTTTAGGGTAAAAGAAGCAACATGCAGTCCTACTGAACTTTTGATGCCACCACACACACACGTTAGAATTATAAGTAGAGCGTTACATTGGACGAAATATTAAACAAGCAAAGCCAATGATTGAAATTTACATCACTATTACGCAACAAGGATAATTAAAAATAGCCTCAAGCAAACCAGGTCACAGTAAAACATGCAGAGTGAGAACTGAGATACTTAATGAAGCCGTTTTAGCGGACAAACAGACACACGGACAGATTGACAAAACAAACAGACAAACGGACAGACAGACAAACAGTACTGATGAATTTAGAGGGAAGACAAAACAGACATAATAGACAGACAGACAAACTGTATACAGGTGGAGCAGTAGATTCTTAACACGTAAAAAACTGTTAAGATCTGACTTACATTCTTCCTGCCAGGGGAAAGTTACACCAAACTTTGACGTACCTGTGGAATGGAAGAGCGGTACAGATTAGCACACAGGTACACAGGTTATAATTAGCACGCATTGAGGCACCTTTGTAATACTAACACCTGGCCAGTATACTAAAGATGAAAGACAAGATTGTAATGTTTTTGTATGTGATGTACAGAGCTGGGTTTTCGCTGTTTTGATGTGTCTAGAGGTCGTGGTTTTGACCCTTGAAATGAAGTGTTTGGTTATAGATGTGTAAGGTTGTCACATAAGAACATACCAGATGCCATTAAGTAGGTAAGAAAAGTACCGTTGAAAGGAAGAAAGCACAAATGTTGGATCCCTTAATGGTCTGCTGTGCTGGGAGTCGTGGCTTTAAACCATGAAATGAGGTGTTTGGTCAAAAAATTATATTCCCCATAAAAAATGTACCTGCTGTAATTTAAGTTAGGAGTAAAGAAAATAATTTACTTCATTTTGCATTGCAAGGAAAATGGAAATAAATATTTAATTTACACGCTACTGAAAAAAATAAGTGTATTTTATATTAAATCAACAGGTATCAGATTAATTTACATCAATATGCAGCTAATAATTTTACCAAATCATCAGAGAGAGGCATCAGCAGAGCTTGAGGAATCACAAATAAATCCATAAATACTCACTATCTAACTAACTACGAAATTATGTGCATCATATATTACTTTCCTTATGGAGCTAAATTGATCGAAACACATCCGTCGCACAAAACTGTATTAACATAACAATCACATGACTCGTGTGTGTAATGTTAAATGAGATACATATATATCAGTGCGTGTTTGTTGTTAAGTTACAGCCACACATCTCTTACCCACCTGATAAAGATGATATGCCAGGCAGCCGTCCTTTGTTAATGTCACGTTCACATGCCCAGTAAAAGCTATACAAGCGCTGAGCATGAGCCTCGATGCTGATTATGAGAGTAAATCACTGGAGTGTATTTACCTCATGTATCTATGTGAGGATTATGACCATTTAGATTATGTGTAGGCGTGGAGCATGTCGTGTGCGTATATAGGAGAGTGCACATTATACGTAGATTCAAGTTATGTAGTGTCTGTAACGTATAATTATGTACGTGCAGATGATATAGGTGTCAAGTATTTTGTAGGTGGTGGCGTGTGTGTTTGGGTGGACATGGCACACAACATTGGACATCTATCAATAGAGAGGTTTAAAAGGAGACTTAACAATTGAATGGATGGGGATGAAAGGTGGATGTAGGTAGTGTTTTAAGTAACAGGACCTACCACGTGTAGGTTTCACAGCCTCTTGAAGCTTCCTTATTTTGTTATGTTCTTATGTTCTTATCTAGAGGGCACATATCTACTTCTGCAGCATGGGTACACAGGACACGCCGCTGTGAGAGGTGTAGCTACATGAACCGTTGCGACAGTAACATTGGCGATGGACTTATTTCAAACCCTTATTGGCACTAAATTCTTAGGTATAATGGACATGATGTGAAAATAACAGATTAACAGGAGTAGAGTAAATGAACGTCAGAGGAAAAAAGAAAAGAAAGCGAAAGGAGCGAGACATACGAAGCGATTCAGATTGGTACAGGCAAAGCCTTCTCTATGTAAAAGCCTGAGTCTGGGAGAGCGGGATGGACGTGACGTCACGAGCTGAGTCTGCTCCGCGAGTCAGTAGGAGCCGAGCTTTCAGCATGTGAGGATGTACGGGCGGTATAAGATATACTGTTATTCTTTGGAATGTTTGTTCTATAATATTATCAAATAAAAAACCGTAAAACACACTAAAGAAATGCCATTATGAGACTCTCAAAGAAATATGCATGAACTTAAACTCTTCGCCATTTAATTTTTTACTCGCAAACATTTTACATGGTGAATACCAATAGAAGCGGAATTTAATTAGCTTTCCATTGTTATATTTTGTTTTCTGATATATGAATTAGAACCATACATACATTAGCGTTAACTAAATAAATAACATCATCAAACGGGAAAAATTACCCGATTTCATGACCTTTTTTGTTAGTTAACGCTAATTTATGTATGGTTCTAATTCATTTATCAAAAAACGAAATATAGCAATGGAAAGCTAATTAAATTCCGCTTCTATTGATATTCTCCATGTAAAATGTTTTTGAGCAAAATATTAAATGGCGAAGAGTTAAAGTTCATACATATTTCTTGTGAGTCTCATAATGGCCTTTCTTTAGTCTGTTTTACGGTTTTTTATTTGATAATATTATAGAACAAACATTTCCGAAGATAACAATATATCTTTTATACTGATAAACATATAATTAGGTAGGTAAACTTGTCATCTCGGTGGCCTCGGTACAGACGCCGTCCGTGACGTCATCAATCTCAGGCGCAGGCCTTTATAGATTGAGACGGCCTTGGTACAGGTCACAAATAGAAGAAAAAGATAATATACTAGAAACAAAATTCAGTGATATTGTAGTACATTAATACTCACAAAATACATAACATTTATATGACTGATTCGTTTGTCAAGGTAATGGTTGTTGTAATGGAGACCACTTAAGCCCTCAATATACTTTCACGTATGCAGGTGATACAAAATAATGAGTTTCCGATAAACCTTCGAAAAATGGGTAATGCTCCATCCGTTCGGGCTATCTAACTAAACTTGGTACTTAATTACAGGTGATGACTAGTTGTTACCTCTGATAGGCAGACACACGCATACACTTTGATGACACCAATCTGCCTACTCCCTCTCACATCCTTACTCCCTCCATCGCTCTTCAACCTGTCTCCTCACCTTTTCTATTCGTCGCAGTGTCTATATGCCCACATGTATATATTATATTTGATTTGATTTAGTACTTAAGTTCACTCCCTCATGTTGGTATGTTATGTTGTGTTTTTTTTCTTCCTTTTCCTTCCTTTATGCCTTTGGGTGAAAAAATAACAATACTGTTATTATTATTATTCCTCGTTCTCTTCCAAAGCCGTTCTGTCTTCCTCCCTGTCCACTATCACACACACACACACACACACACACACACACACATACACACACATACACATACACACACACACACACACACACACATACACACACACACACACACACACACACACACACACTGGCATCGTCTTTCCTTGTCTCTTCGCCGCCCCAAACACGCCCTTTTTCGCGCTCCACTGCCTCCCGCCGTGGCCCCGTCGGAGAGGAACCCGGTGACCGTCGGCCATCTCTTCCACGATCACTTTCCCATGAATACCAAACAGACCTTAGACATGACTTAAAGCTTGGAGAAGGGGATGCGGAAGAGGAACAACGGGAGATAGGTAGGCATGAGGGAAGGCTAGACGGAAGGAGTTACAGATGAATCGATGAAAACTTGGAAAAGAATTGGACGGAGAGAGTATAGTAAGAGTCAGTACTACAGGAGAAAATGAAGAGAAAGGGAGGAATGGGGAAGGAAAAAGTGAGTGTCCACTATCAGTAGCTAAGTATTTTGTATTGTTTTTTTTATAATATTTATCATATTTCTGAGAGAGAGAGAGAGAGAGAGAGAGAGAGAGAGAGAGAGAGAGAGAGAGAGAGAGAGAGAGAGAGAGAGAGAGAGAGAGAGAGAGAGAGAGAGAGAGAGGGGAGAGAGAGAGAGAGAGAAGAGGAGAGAGAGAGAGAGAGAGAGAGAGAAAAGTAAGAAGGGTAGGGACCATCATTTATTTATATATATGCTGCACAGGAAGGGAATATAATATAAGCCAATCCTTAGGGAGCGTCCACACGTGTGCTCAAACATCTGTTGTGAACACTGTTTTTAACATGTTTAGATGCATGTTTGCAACAGTATTTAGACAGATGTTTGTGAAAATGTGTCAGTAATGTTGTGAACATGTTCGCAGCAGCGATGGCGCGATGGGCGAGTCTGCCAGGCGCCCCATGCTGTCTAGTTCACATCGATGCTGCCAACATGTTCCCAACCACTGCTTCCAACATTATTTGGACACAACAGTTCACAACACGTTCACAGCTTCTTCGGTGATATGTTGTTTATATGTTGCCAGCGCATGTTTGAACACACCTGTGGACGCGCCCTTACGCGTCCAACATTTTGTTTGGCTGCCGCGATGGGCCGCTAAGGGAGGGGCGACACCGACATTCATTATTGTGATTTTGTTCGCAGCACATCGACGTAAGTCAAATTATTTATCTTGCGTTAACATCAAAACATACAATATGAATCAATTTTGAATTGCATGAATTATATCATCCAGTCGATATCGAGTTTTGTTTTCAGAGGTCTTCAACATTGGCGGCATAAGTTTCTTGAAATTCTTGTTAAAATTAGAAGGGATGAATGTAATAACGAAAGAAATTTTAATGAATTAAATAATGAATAGGAAAATATGGACTAGAATAATGATGGAACGGATGACCACATGAAAAAGTGTGTCAGAGATCGTAAACAGAAGAAAAAGAGGATTGTAGCAGAGGTTTATGTTGAAGCTTTTGGCTATGGCTAGGCGGCAGGCGAGCACCCGAAGCATGGAGCACCTGCGTTAAATGCTGAACTCAGAGAATGTATCCAATGTATAACGCGTAGTTACCCACATTTCCTCGGGGTAGCGGTGCAGAGTCGTGTACAGAATGTTCCCAGGAGGGCGGCACCGCAAGAAGTGTTGGGGTGACGTGGTGATGCATTTCAAGTTCGCCATTGAAGTGAATGAAGCTCAGGGCGGCTCATGGCAGAAGGCAAGCAAAAAAGTTTTATAAGGTAAACCTTAGACTTTTGTGGCTGATAACTACTCACAGGCAGTTCCCAGGAAATTGCCTTCCTCCTTTGCCAACTTTCTCGCCATCATGGAGGAGAAGGAAAAGAAGGTCAAGATCGAGGTTACCACCGATCACACAAGCGTAGGATGACGGAAATTTCAAGGGTGAGTTTAAGCTCGCAAGAGTCTAGGAGAGGGAAGTAGATGAAAGCCTTCACATAATTCATTCAACGAAACTTTCTTCATTGAAGCCTCCAGAGTAGGAGTCATTGAAGCAGGATCACGGATCAAAGATACAACAGGGCAAAAAGTGGTTGAAATATGTTAGGATATGATGACTTCTTATAAAAAAATGATATTCGTGGCTTTCGTTTTATTGTTCTTGGCTGAAGAGCACAGTGCATGTTTTCAGGGTTTAATCATATTTAGGTTCTAATTATGCTGCATGTCTCTCTCTCTCTC
>JACEEZ010006399.1:410000-420000 GCA_016584305.1 Chionoecetes opilio | reverse complement strand
TAGGGGGCCCTTTGAATGTGTGTCAACGCTTGTCAAACACTGTCAATGGTAAAGTGACACGACGGAAACATGAGTTGCGATATTGCAAGGAAACGTTCCATTTCACTTTCTTCTGCCAGCCTTTGAAAGTCACCTCGCCTGCCTCTTTCTCCTTCCCTTGTACTGTTTTTTTTTATTTCCCTACTCTTTTTTTGAGGGAGAGGAAGAAGGGGAAACTTGTTGACATTCAGATCACTGCCCAATTTTTTTCCAACGCATTTTTTGTCTTCCTTGAAATTCTCTCTCTCTCTCTCTCTCTCTCTCTCTCTCTCTCTCTCTCTCTCTCTCTCTCTCTCTCTCTCTCTCTCTCCTCTCTCTTCTCTCATCAGTACATCTCATTCGTCTTACTCACCACCATCGCTATATTTTACAAGACGAACGAACCTACCAACCTACGTTACCTTCGAACTATTTTTACTCAATATACAGTCGGCATACTATTACCACTCACATAATCGTTCATCTTTCGTAACTCACCACTCAACGCCACATCTGCGTCAGGCTCTCCTCCCTCATACCATTCACGCCACTCTTACCTGCTCTCCTCTACGACCCTAGTTTTTAGGATTCTTTCAATATCTCCCTGTCACCTACCATACCTTTCTTGCTCATTGAAATCTTCTAAGTAAGAAAGTATTCCATATATTTAAGCTTCAAACGCGTTCTTTCGGCTTAAGGTTAGTCTTTTAATTGTACCGAAACTTACACGTTTCTGGTATGAAACTCTTTTATCTGCAGCGGGTTTTTTTCTTCCTTTTTTCATTCTCTTCTTAAGCTGACAGAGGAAAAAAGGCTAAATGTTTATGTTCATGTTCGGAAATTAAGGCAAGACGAGAAGATTTGCGTAATCTTGGTAAAGTGAATCTTTAGTATAAAGTAATATATATTAATTAATACTTTTATTAGTATCTTTTAATTTACCAACTACTTCTATGAAACTCTTTATTTTAGATATTTTTACTTTTTCATTCTTTACTATGAAAAGCTAAATTATATTCATTCAAATTACATCGTTCTCTCGTAATTCTGCTTGCTCTTCTATCTTCTCTCCTCTCTCTTCTCTCTCTCATCATAGTAGTATCTCGTGTTTAATCACTTTAACGTATAATAAAGTAAGAAATCACGTCGTTTTCCAAAGTTCTTAATATTCTTTTTATAGACTTTGGAGACATTGTTTTTACGAGTCGGTCATTTATCTCTCCTTTTTTCCGTAATAAAAAAAAAAAATCGGAAAAAGAAACTAGAGCACGAACCCGATTGCATCAAAAGGTTAACGAGATTGATTTGTGAAGTTGTGTACCCGTGAGTGGCGTAATAAAGTATTGTTTGATCTACGTGTGTATTGTACAAAGGAGGGGGAGGGATGGGAGGGGATAGGGAAAGGTGGGGTGTTACCTTTTGTAGTGGAACGGAAGGTTGGCAGGGAAGGTAGTTAAGGATGGATAGAGGATAGTGGAGGTTGGGAATGAAGGGAGGACAGATGAAGGGAGTAGCATAAAAGGAAGTCTGGGATAGGAAAGTGGTCCTAGATATGTTTGTGCATCAAAGGTTGGCAAGGAAGGTAGGTATAGGGATGGATAGAGGGTAGTGGAGGTTGGGAATGAAGGGAGGAAAGATGGAGGGAGTAGCATAAAAGGAAGTCGGGGGTAGGAAAGTGGTCCTTTATTATTTGTTTGTGTATCAATATTGCCCCGACCTCCTACCTATATACAGCCCACACACACACGTACTCTTCATGCCTTCCATTCAAAGAGGCTTCCCTGCATAAAAGTACTGAGAGAGAGAGAGAGAGAGAGAGAGAGAGAGAGAGAGAGAGAGAGAGAGAGAGAGAGAGGGAGAAGAGGAGGAGGAGAGAAGGAAGAGAGAGAGGAAAGATGGAGGGAAGAGATAGAGAGAGGAAGGAGAGAGGAGAGAGAAGTAGAGACCTAGAGAGATGGGTAGAGAAGCGAGAGTCCAGCAGAACAGCCACAGAGAGCAGAGCGAGATGCAGCAGAGAGAGGCGGAGAGAGAGATGAGAGAGAGAGAGAGAGAGAGAGGAGAGAGAGAGAGAGAGAGAGAGAGAGAGAGAGAGAGAGAGAGAGAGAGAGAGATGTCGATATGGTCGTTTTCTCGCTTTACTAATTAAACTAATAAAACATCTCAAGCAGAAGGGTCAGTTTTATCATTTACATTTCCTAGATTTCATTCCCCTTGTTGTCTCTACCTTATTGCTTATCTTTCTTTCCTCCTTAAATGTGTTTTTTTTTTTTTTTTCCTACCCTTCAAAGTTTTCGAAGTCAAATTATTAAGAATATTTGGATCGTTAATCATGTTTCTTTTTTCGGTGTTTGTCGTTCTGTATTCGTGTTTTAATATCTACTTCATGCTGTGTACTATCTGTAAGTTTGTTTTAGTTTTTTCTCGTATTTTTTTATGAATGTGAATATATCTGTAAATTTGCGTGATTCATTTGTCAATCTTGTCAAATACACGCATGAGGTAACATGTCGCTGTCCCTCACTCACTCACTCACTCACCCAGCCTGCCAGCCATTCTGTCAAATACGCACCAAACTACCTGACACACACACACACACACACATGCACCGAGCATACGATCTATTGATTGGATTATCTCCCAGTGTGTACAGACTAACGCTTCCAGGTATGGTTTGCTTTGAAGCGACGTGGGTGTGTGTTAAGAGTTAGTGTTTGAGGTTGGGTTTGTCTCTCTGTCGATTCTCTCTCTCTCTCTCTCTCTCTCTCTCTCTCAGGGCGTATCCGCGCCAAGCCCCGCACGTCAGGACGTTTAGTGCCTGTCATGATGCTGCCGATGTCGTATTCTTGCCCAAGACGATTATTTTTCCTCTATCTTTCGCCCTCGTAAAAGCAAGTTTTTTTTTTCTCTCTCTCTCTCTGAACCATTAAGTTTTGTCGCTTTTTACCTAAGTTTAATATTTTGTGTTTGTTTCGGTAACTTTTTTTCTTTCGGTTTTTCTTTGGGCTCTTAGTTGGAAGCGCTCTTGCGGGTGTGAATGTTGTGAGAATGGCTTGAAATGTTCTTGTGTTCTACTTGTTGTTTTTTTCATCAACTTTCGCGAGAAGGTTCTTGGGTCTACTTTACTCGTTTGCTGTATTTTTGCACAATATTTTTTTTTTTGTATAACGTGTACGTGGGAGATATGTGTATGGAGGAGGCGGTGGCAGAGTGGTTAGCACCTGCAAGTGGCGTGTTCGGTGTGCCGAGTTCGATCATCGAGGAGTGCCAAAATATTTCTGCAATCGTCGAGTGGCCGAAGATCACCCACATGCTGCCCATTAACTCTACCTTAGACGGCGAGTGCATCGGAGGACACAGGGGGGCAGCATGAGCCTCTAATGATCTCATCACAGGCGCTAATATAAAAATCCTGCCTAAGCCACCACGGGCGATGGACAACCATCACAACCTTCAAATGAACCTCCAGGGCCTACCATTCGAGCCCTGGAGGTCACTGTCTACAGGCGCTATAGGCTCCCCCCAAAAAAACGTGCTTGGAAAGTTTCGGTTATGATTTTTTGGGGGGGTAGAGTTTGTTTGCTACAGTCTTCCCTGAAGTGTTTAGTTTTCTCTTCGAGTACTAGCTGCATGGAAAAAATCGATACATAACAAAATGATCATCCCGTATCCTTGTTTCAGTATTGAGAGGAAAAATTGCTCCATCAACTGAGCAACTTTCATTTATAAGAGGTTTTTTTTTGCCTTGACAATTTTGTACATTTAGAGAACCACTTTCTTCTTTTCAGTCTAATTTATAGACAAACACACACACACACTACTTGATTTATATATCTTTCATATATTTCTCCAAGTGCATACCGTATAAATAAGGTTTCAAGATCGTAATTGCACAACGTAAACAACACCTTTTTACTCTACACTGAAGTGTACCAACAAACAGATCAAATAGAAAGATAAAGTGCTTCTAATTTATTTCGTGTTATGTCAATACCAACCGCGTGTACTTAAATTTCAAAGGACAAGATCACAGTCTGTAAACACTGAAGAGATCAGAATAACAGCATGCGCTTTCATTCTCACACAAATTTTGGTATCACTTCAACGTTTCCAACAACAGCAAGAACATGGTCAACAAACACTGCATTTTGTCATATATTTACGGATTTTTTCCAACTTTTTGTCGCCTCTATCGGATGTTTGATACTCTACAACTTTCCTTTATCTTCTTTCCTCTTTATTGTAAAACAGATGCGGCACCGATAGCCACTGCCTGCATCTCAATTAGCCTTCAGTTTAGCCTTTTATGCCTTTCACTAACATCCCCAGAGCCATAACTTGCTTTATTGCCTCGGTTTCACCCTCATGACCTCCCTCTTTTATTAGTTATAGGATTTTTTATATATTTTATTGTGTTTCTCTTTTTCTTCTCAGATGTATAGTTTTTTTTTCTCTTCACATTCTCATGAGTTTTTTTAATGGGATGTTTCGCTATTTCCTTATATATTTTTTTCTTTGCGTAATTTGATTTTTCCACCACTTCCAGTATTTCCAGCGTGTGCACATACCGCGTGGTCGTCACTGGGGTACAAACACACACACACATACATACATACACACACACACACACACACACACACACATGGATGATTTAATAACACTGGCGCGCAGATGTGTACACACCTTTCGTCTTGGTTAGCCCAACACTCTGCGACACTTCAACTCACACCTTCATGTCTATCATCTCCCTCGCCTCGCTGATGAATAACACACACACACACACACACACACACACACACACACACACACACACACACACACACACGCACAACGTACTTGGGAGGTGTACGTGCACACTGCACTGAGGAAAGAGATACGCGCGCGTCCTTTTTGCACGACACACGCCGAGGCTGCACGCCGACACGCCTTAGCAACAAGGGGGAAATGCGTACACACGCACACGCACACGCACACACGAGGATCCCGCGTACACGCCAGTATCGCACCGACGCATCACTTGTCACTGTGGCGCCTTGGCCTTCCTGTGTTTGCACCTCTTGGCCGGAACTTGGGCCTACGTGCCGCTAGACCTACACACACCTGCGCGGCACCTGTTGCCCACTGCACGTGCCAAACTAGCCGTGCGTCTTATCAAGCCGCACCCACGCTGGCTACTGCCTACTTCTCCATACACGGCGTGACGTCATCACCGTCTCATGAGAATCGATGCCAACTACTCACTTCCAGCCACCGTCTGGCCCTCGCCCGCCCCGCAGCACTGCCCTCCACAGACCACGCCAGCCTGCGTGGGATTCACAGCCTCGCCGCCCACATGCTGTGGGAGGCGTGCACCGAAGCGCGGCCGGAGCTAAAATCATCAAGGATTCACCAGCCAGGCGTCCATGGCAAGGCGTCGTCACTAGCAGGGGCGCGCGGTGATTGGTTGGCCTCCACAGGCTGGCCTTGATTCGGCGAGGGAGCGTGGCGGAGGGCCACGAGCACGTGGTCTGGCGGCACCCTTCATCACCTCCCTCACCCTCCCCTCATCTCCCTATACACTCTGCTCTCCTCGTCAATGGAGAGCCTCGCGAGGGGAAGAATAGGGAAGCTGATAAAGGGCGTGTTGCACCCCTGTCTACCTCCCCTCCTTTATTCCTCCCCTCTCTCTATCCCGTCCCATTGCAGACGCTATCCATACTTCTTTGTTTTTACTGAGAGAGAGAGAGAGAGAGAGAGAGAGAGAGAGAGAGAGAGAGAGAGAGAGAGAGAGAGAGAGAGAGAGAGAGAGAGAGAGCATGCTAGAACTACAACAGGGGTGAAACCGTGAAACAAAAGCAAATGAATCAAAGGGGAGTAGCAGGAAGACTGTGAGGGAGGGAGAGATGAGGGGAGGTTGCCAGGCAGCGGGAGATGAGGGGAAGCTGCCAGGGGAGTGCTCAGTAGAGAAGACTGGGAAACGGAGGGCGAGTATAGGAAGTGTAAAGAGTGGACATGAAGAGTAAGGGTTGAAGAGAGAGAGAGAGAGGAGAGAGAGAGAGAGAGAGAGAGAGAGAGAGAGAGAGAGAGAGAGAGAGAGAGAGAGTCCATAAAAAAGGATAATAAAAAATCTTATAAGGACACAAGGACTGGGTTCAATTCCATTTTAGGACAGTTATGAAGTTATGCGTCGCTCTTTTTTTTCGGGCTTTGCAGTGTGTGTGTGTGTGTGTGGTGTGTGTGTGTGTTGTGTGTGTGTGTGTTTGTGTCTGTTCTTAACTTATACTTGTCATTCTTTTAATTCAATCATATCGCGATTATTGCTTCATATTAATGATTCTCTCTCTCTCTCTCTCTCTCTCTCTCTCTCTCTTCTCTCTCTCTCTCTCTCTCTCTCTCTCTCTCTCTCTCTCTCTCCCCCCATTTAAATCAACACACACACACCAGAGTCCTTTTCCTTTGCATAATATCCACAGACGTTATCTAGGTCGCCCCACGCCAGTATTTCAGGGCCACCTCAACAATACTGCAGCAAAAAGAGAAAATTCGGAAGTAAGCGTTTATCATAGTCCTCATTTAAGGGTCCCAGCGGTCTGTTGCACACGGAGAAAAAACTTTTTTTTAAGAGGGGACGCACACTGGGTATGTGCCGCTTATGGCGCTTCAGAGTGGGTTGTTTGTCATTTTTGTTATGTTCTCTCTTTGGCTGTCTTTGGTTGCTCTTCTTTTTTGACGGTGTAGTTGAGAGAGAGAGAGAGAGAGAGAGAGAGAGAGAGAGAGAGAGAGAGAGAGAGAGAGAGAGAGAGAGAGAGAGAGAGAGAGAGGAGAGAGAGAGAGAGAGAGAGAGAAAGATAAGATAAGATTTTCATCCTATCAGACACTTGCAAGTACAACTACAAGGTTATGACTATAAAAAGCGCCGCCACGTCAGCCACGAACTAGGCGGGTCGAACCGCGATGAATGCAAGGGACGCTGCACATGGCGAACTCAACGCTCCAACCAACCTGCCACCTGACGGGCAGAGAGAGGGAGAGAGAGAGAGAGAGAGAGAGAGAGAGAGAGATTGTTATCTGATGGACACTGAGGCTGTGAATTAACTCTAATTAACTCTCGGTAAATTTTGTTAAGACGGTGACGGAGGAGCCACCGCAGCAGTAGCCCGGCGTGGCGTGAGATTGACCTGTCGAGAGAGAGAGAGAGAGAGAGAGAGAGAGAGAGAGAGAGAGAGAGAGAGAGAGAGAGAGAGAGAGAGAGAGAGGAGAAAGAGAAAAAAAAAGAGAGAGAAAGAGAGAGAGAGAAAGAGAAAACCTCTCTCTTATATCACCATGCAGATAATAGATAATAGAAGACATACTTCCTCTCTGTCTCTGTCTCCGTCATGATCGTCCTCTCCCTTCTTCCCTCCATCCTTCCCGCCCTTCTCTCCCCTACATCCCTCGGCCACCGCCCACCACCCATGTGTCCGTGGGCGTCCTCTACTTAATATATCGATGGGCGTCTGTCGTATATTGTTCGATGCCAGGTCGTTAGAGAGAGAGAGAGAGAGAGAGAGAGAGAGAGAGAGAGAGAGAGAGAGAGAGAGAGAGAGAGAGAGAGAGAGAGAGAGAGAGAGAGAGAGAGAGAGATTCATTGGTTCATAATAGCTGAAAACTATTGATATTATTTTTATCATTATTATCATTAGTAGTATAGGTAGGGTTTGTAGTATTTCTTATCATTATATGCTAGCAACAGCAAGAGCAGTAGAAACAGAAGCAGCAGATGCAAATCATTAACAAACTCGTATATCACGTCGTGTTCCCTGCTTTATCAGCTGAATTCAGTCGGTTTCCTTTTATCTTATGTATTTCTTCCTCTGACCTCCTCCCTCCCTAACTTTTATCACTTTCACTTTTACCCACTTATTCGCTCCTACATATTCGGTCTCCGCTTTTCGGTATTTGTTATCATAATACTGAGCTATTCCTCCTCCTCCTTCTCCTCCGCCCTTCCTGGCTCTCGCTTAAACCAGACGTGGCCTAATTTTACCGCTGTCACCGTGGGTATATAAATCGTCTCATGTCATTTGCGATTTTGACCCTAAGTCGCAGTGGACTTTATATATATAATATATATATATATATATATATATATATATATATATATATATATATATATATATATATATATATATATATATATATATATATATATATATATTATATATATATATAAAGTCCACTGCGCCACCATGCGTCATGCGTCATGCGTTATTCACCCATGGTCTTGCCCATGCGAGCTGGACTCGCGATCACCAGTTTTACCCTCCCGATTGTATCGCTCTTTGGGTAATGCTAGTACCTCACACACTACACACACCCCATCCCCTTGCTCAAGGTGGACAGTATCCACCTACATTTGTCATTCAAAAAATTCCCGGGAGCGAGCGGGAATCTATTGCAGGACTACGGATAAGCCTTACATACTAACTCTAACGCTCAACTGTCCAAACAGGTGGTGTGTGTGTGTATGTGTGTACAACCAATCGCATGGTCACATCGACGAATCAAGACCGACTAAACCGATTACCCCACTTTTTTTTACCAGTGAGGAGAGTGTGCTGGACACCCAGATGGGCTAAAGATATGACCATATTAAAAGACAGATGAACTCAAGATTTAGTCAATGGCCAGCCAGCCCCAGCTATGGGTGAAATAGTGGGCAACCTGGTGTTAATCCCTAGAGGTTCTGCTTCATTGGCCACAGCGAGCAGTTAGGCCAATTCCTGACTTATATTGGTTGGGGAAGGGTCCCCCTCCCCGGAAAACACGTCAAGCCACGGAACACAATAAGAAGTAGTTGCCGGGGGCGAGGTAACAGCCTGGCCGCCGACCCGGATTTGCCGGGTAGCCCGACCATGCGGACCCCTCCAATGCCGACGCATGTGCGGGGAGGAGGTTGGAGCTGCAGTTTATGGCGAGTGCGGGGCAAAGCCCTCGGGAATCCTGGACTCTAAATGAATTGGGAGGGTCTACTAGCCTCGCTTTTTGTTGTGGGGGTGGCCGGGGTGGTGCAGAGGAGGCGCCTGTACGTCGAATCACTCCTGGGATAAACCTCCGGAGTGTTCTACATGTGGGCTCCTGGAACGCTCTGAGCTTCTCAGACGATCATCGACTGTCTCTCCTATCAGGCGAGGTCAGTAGGCTGAGGGTGGATATAGTGAGACTCCCTGAGACGAGGAGGCCTGGCAGTGGCGAGACTAGCAGTGGGCCATACACCTAATACTGGTCCGGCATTAACAATGGTACTTATCTCTTATCTCTTATCTTAGCTATAGGCATCTTCAGTAAGCATCACCAGTTGTTGTTGAGGTTACTCCGGTTGAAGAGCGTATAATGAGGCTTAGGATATAAACACACTGAGTTTCATGTCTCTTGTTGCAGTGTACGCTCCTACCTAGATGTGTCAAACTGAAGAGGAGATGTACTATGCCAAACTCGGCTCTGTATTAGACCAGTGTCTTCCTCGGGACACCATCGTTGTCTTGGGCGACTTCGATGCTACTACTGGTACTGTAAGAGCTGGATATGAGTTATGTGTTGGTCCCCATGGCTCCGGTACCAGAACCCAGAAACATTAACTGCTCTCTCCTTCTGGATCTAGGTCCAGAAGGTTGATAATTGCAGGTCCTTGGTATCAGAGACCAGAGCTATACCGATGGACACGGTTTAATAATGCCGGAGGGGTGGCTAAGGACATCGACCACATCCTCGTAAGTACTCGTTGGAGGATCCTCCAGAACTGCAGGGTTTACCGGGGCGCCGAGTTTTTTGCAACTGATTACAAACTTCTTGTTGCTACACTAAAACTCATGTCAAGTCCAGAAGAATCTCAAGAGGTAACCATGACTGTGTTTCAACTTGAGAAGCTGAAGGACTTGACATGTGCCTACGAGTATGCAGTGGCAGTCTCAAATCGGTTTGATGTGCTCAGCGCCCCCGGGGACACTGTATAACTGTGGGATACTTT
>JACEEZ010006399.1:395000-397500 GCA_016584305.1 Chionoecetes opilio | reverse complement strand
TTATTATATATAATATTTATATATATATCCTATATATATTATATTATTATATATCTATTATATAATTGATAATAAATATTGAATATTGTTTTTTAAAAATTTCAAATATGGGTTAATATTGTGCTATATAATTTATATATAACTATATATTTTATGAAATAGAATTTCAAAAAATTATTTGTATATTCATATTATTATACTTTGATTATATCTATAAATATAATATTTCCTATGTTATGTTAATGGATTCAATCCTATGATTTAAAATTTAAATGTATTTTCATCTAATCATTGATGATATAACTATTTTTTATGAAACTAGACATTTACACAAAAAAGGTTATTTGGTATAGTTCCATATTATCTATCACTTTGTCTATATCCATATAGGAAATATAATATTTTGTCCGCTATTTGTTATAATTAATTTGAACCCTCAACTGGCCTATGAATTGTACAAAACATTTGGAAATCCGTTTTATCATATTAGATTACGATGACCAAATGTTAAAATTGAATGAATATTAGGTTGTAACAAGCATGGTTGGCTTCGTGATGACAGTAACCTGTTTATCATTTGTTGCGTGATCACTTGGGATTTCGTGAAATTCCTGATGAAAAATTCCCTGTAACATTATAAGTATATATATATATATATATATATATATATATATAGAGAGAGAGAGAGAGAGAGAGAGAGGAGAGAGAGAGAGAGAGAGAGAGAGAGAGAGAGAGAGGAGAGAGAGAGAGAGAGAGAGAGAGAGAGAGAGAGAGAGAGAGAGAGAGAGAGAGAGAGAGAGAGATTGTAAGGTTGTTTGGCATATTTTTGCTGGATTAATGAATGAATTCATGGGTACCTTTGTTGACATTATTCAGCATTTTATGAAATATATGATATCTTTCTTTAATATAATGGAATATGTTGACGTTGTTTCATTGTTTTACTAGATTTTGATTTATTTAATGTTAGTGCCTAAAAAAAGGAATATGTGTTTCAATTAAATTTTTCTATCATTTGCCATGTTTTTCGTTGTTAGTAGGCAGCTTTTCGTACGTCTGTGGAAGAAAAAAAATACCGTCCCCTTGTCTTTCTTGAAATATTTTATTTGGCTTCTGTTTAACCTCTGATATTCTCTCCAGCTTCCTTCCTCCCCATTTCCTTTTCTACATTCTCCTCCTTCACCTCCACTTTCCTTGTTTCTACGTTAGTTTCTCTTCCTGTTTTTATTTTTAGTTTTCTTCTCTTGTTATTCCATTTCTATGAGTCTTTTTCATTTCCCTGTTTGTGGTAATATTCCCTTCTCTTCCTTATATTCCTCCCTCCTCCTCCTTCCTATCTTCATCCTCCTCCTCCCCCTCCTCCTTTGTTTAAGTGTTTGTCTTTCTCGGGTCATTGATTAGAGAATGTTTGCTGAGCTGAAATGACGTTATAATACCGAATATTTCAACTTTTTAGTATAATGATTATCGGATGTAAAAACAAAACTTTACGAGGACGAGAAATCGCAGTCAAACAGCTTATATTTTGTTTCTATTTAAAAAAAGTTTAGGTTCATATATATCACGCTCGCAAATGTTTTTTTTTGTCACGTGTTTGAGGACTCTCGGAACTGTTTGTTACAATGGCAAGTTATAGCAAATTTTCTCCATAAAATAATTAGGCTGTGTTTACTTCAACAGGACCCAGATTTCAGAAGATAGAGCGCTACACAATAGAATGGTGCTAATCAGAACTTGTTCATCAGGTTTTTTTCCCCTTAAAATATAGGATGAGGTCGTGATTGACAATAATTGCAGGTTCATTTCATCTACTCGGCTTAAAATAAAATGTTACGGAGATTCTTGAACAACCTAAGAAACCTAAACGTGGAGCTTCGTTACCGTAGGTTTATAATACGAACGAGAGCTGGCGTCACCGTTTGCACGCCCCAATTAGTGCTTAATTGTGCCGTATGAAGTGGACGGTTGAGCTGGTTCGCCATGAGCAATATCAGTTGCCTTTGTCTTCGCTCAGGGGAGGAGAAAGAGGCAGATTCAGCTGATGTCTGAGGAATCTAACACTCTGGGTGTCCCTGTGTAGGCCTTATGCATTGCTGGATAGAAGGGAGTCAATGTGTTTCAAACGACTAAGGGTTCCAGTGACATTTTTGCAAGAGATGAGGCAGTACAACCTCCCTCTGCAGCAGTCCAATCATTACTGCCTGAGCCTGTGTCCCTCGCTGCCAATGCGTTAGGATTTCCCACTTTCCCTGACGCTGGAGCTTGCGCACTCCAGTGTCTGCACAGCCTGACCGAAAGATTCCATAGGTCGCCTTCTTCCAGAGCTGTCTGTGTTTTGTCTATTTTTACCTCTTGCTTTTTTTTGTCGCCAGGTCTGTGGTTCTTGTCCTCACACTCCCCAGCTGTGCTTAAAGCCTTGTTGCCGGGCGCTGGCGGCACTCAGCGACACGTGAATTCTTACTATCTTCCGCATCCTATTGATTGGTGTTGAATGAAGTTT
>JACEEZ010006399.1:380000-390000 GCA_016584305.1 Chionoecetes opilio | reverse complement strand
TATTTTGGCATTGATTAGTAATGTTATCTGGTTGGTTAGTTTGATTTTGTCTTGGTCAGATAGTGAGGTTATTAAAAAATAAGCTAAAATATACCTCAAATAACCAAAAAAAAGCTCAAATAACTTCCAATAAACCTCAAATAACCTCAAATGAACCTCAAATAACCTGAAATAACCTAAACTAAACCTAAAATAACCGAAAATCACCAAAATAAACCTATAATAACTCCAACTTAAATAATGTACCTAAAAACGGTCCTTTTAGTCCTAGCCTAACCTAACCGAACCTAACTTAAGTCATGTTTTCATTGTAGAAGATTTTTTATTCTTCCTCCAGGTTATGAAGACTGCCTGTCCTTCACGTCCTCTTTCCCTTCATTCTA
Source organism: Chionoecetes opilio (assembly GCA_016584305.1). NCBI lineage: Eukaryota > Metazoa > Arthropoda > Malacostraca > Decapoda > Majidae > Chionoecetes > Chionoecetes opilio. Next base: position 389,617 of record JACEEZ010006399.1, on the reverse strand, counting down.
TCCTTCACACGCGTCCTTCTTCTCGACTTCTTGCCTTTCACTTTCATTTTTGTCCTCCTTCACACCTCGTTCCTCCGTCCCTCCCTTCTTGTCTTCCTCCTACCCTCCTGTCCTCACTCCCTCTTCCTTTCTTCTCGACCTCCCGACCCTCACTCCCTCATCCTTTCCTGCCACTCAAGTCGTTCTTCTCTTCGACGCCCTCCTCCTCCTCCTCCTCCTCCTCCTCCTCCTCCTCCTCCTCCTCCTCCTCCTCCTCCTCCTCCTCCTCCTCCTCTCCTCCTCTCCTCCCTTAATCTTTCTGCTCACGATTCACCATCAGGACAAGAACATAACAAAAAAGTCAAGGACACTTCCGAGAGAGAGAGAGAGGAGAGAGAGAGAGAGAGAGAGGAGAAGAGACGAAGAAGAGAGTACAGAGAGATAGAGAGAGCAGAGAGAATGAAGAACGAGAGACGAGAAGAGGATAGAGAGGAGAGAGAAGAGAGAGAGAGAGAAAAAAAAAAGAGAGAGAGAGATGTTCTTATATTTTCTCGTCGTTTACAGTAACAATAACATCATTACCATTTTGCCACAACCTCTATCACCACCTGCACCACCACAATCTCGTCTACCTAACTAAACACAAGAGGTTAATGACGAGAAGGTGTCATTCTCTTCTTAAGCTGTCCATTTTGTCTGGAAACATTCTCTCTCTCTCTCTCTTTCTCTCTCTCTCTCTCTCTCTCTCTCTCTCTCTCTCTCTCTCTCTCTCTCTCTCTCTCTCTCTCTCTCTCTCTCTCTCTCTCTCTCTCTCTCTCTCTCTCTCTCTCTCTCTCTCTCTCTCTCTCTAATATGATCTCTAGTTTCCCCTTGAGATGAAAAAAATGGAACAGTCGCCTCTCCCTTCAAACACAAAGGCGTATACTGAACGAGACTCCACTTTTTATGTAGCTTATTTGACACCCTAGCCTAGCCACTTCTCTCTCTCTCTCTCTCTCTCTCTCTCTCTCTCTCTCTCTCCTCTCTCTCTCTCTCTCTCTCTCTCTCTCTCTCTCTGGCTCTCTCTCTCTGGCCTTGACACGATGGTGGTGGTGGCTACGTGTATGTGTGGGTAGGGCGGTAGGTAATGGTGGTGGTTGCGGGATTATGGATTAGCGTGTGTAAGGGGGGGAGAGAGAGAGAGAGAGAGAGAGAGAGAGAGAGAGAGAGAGAGAGAGAGAGAGAGAGAGAGAGAGAGAGAGAGAGAGAGAGAGAGAGAGAGAGAGAGAGAGAGAGAGAGATGTTGCGGAATTAGACGCCCAAACCAATATTAGAACATACTTAATATCTCGTCGTGGTAATTTCAATGTACATACAGTGTTTTATACCATTAATTAGTCTTTGTTTCAGTTAGGGCTCTCAGGATTGCACTATAATTGCATAGGCATGAATAGTATTGGAGCTTCTATGGTACTTGGGGGAGTGTTGCTAGAGAGAGAGAGTAGTAGAAGAAGGGGCTTAGTAGATAATGGGTATGATATATAAAGGATAAAGAAGTTCGAAATATAGAAAGAAATAAGCTCAAAGAAGGTGTAGATGGTGGTGGTTTTCCCTTTACACACAGGAAGGATTCGTTGGAGGAAATGGAAGGTAAGGATGATATTTTCTTTCGAGATAAGCTGGCAGTTTTGGGGGAGATGGGGAGATTGGAGAACAATTTTTAGAGCCTGTTAGTGAAGATGGGAAAAGGGAAAAACAGCATGGTGGATAATTGTGGCCTAGAGGACGAGGGTGCGGATAGGGGAACAAGGATGGGTTATTATATTACGTGGGTAAATTCGTGGAATGTTGAGATTGCGTATGATTTTTTTTTTTCCTTTTTCAGTCGGATTAAGACAAGATAGGAGATTGCAGTTGGGTGGTGGAGGGGAAAATAAGGAAAGATAATAGGGAAACAGTCTATTTTTGAACGTAAAGTTAAGTAGAGGGACAAGAAAAGGTGAAACCGAAAAATGGGACGAATAAGAAATGACATGGAAGATTGGAGTTACACAAATAGGAGGAAGAAGAGACAAGGAAGGGTAAATGGGAGATTTAGAGTGTAAATTGTGAAGAGGTAAGGAAGAGGTAAGACAGGTGTGGAAGGATGGAGGGGAGGGAGAACACCACTAATGAGTTAAGTCTCTGCGCCAAAAAAGTGTCTAGGCTTCAGACAGACTTCATAATGTATGTCTGTATCGTTTTAGGGGACGTTTTAGCACTTTTGAAAGGATGTTGAAGGTCTTCTTTGTAAGCTTCATCTTCCTTTATCTCTCCCTCTTTTTCTCTCACTCTTTCTATCTCTATCTTTCGTTCTCTCTCTCGACATTATTTAGTTTTTCGTATTTGGTAAGCTTATAATCTCTTAAGACCTTCACTGTCAGTTTTTCAGATTTTCGATTGTCGAAATCTGCTCTTCGATGTTCCAAAACTATTTCATGTATTGATTTACATACCTACGCATAGTCCTATTTTATATTTATGTAAAAAGTATGTTTGAATAACAATATTACCGCATTTTGACCATGTACCATTCTTACAATATAAATCTAACATAACATATGAAGGCTTTATACATACACCACTTTTTTTATTGTTGTTTATTCAATCTGCGTCTGCATTGTCCTTTTCAATCCATTTTTTTATCTCAACTTTCTCTCATTCATCTTTCTAAACTTTCTCCCGGATCTGTCCATACTTTTTTCATGGATATTTTTTTTCACCTCACCTCGCACACGCCCTTTCCTCCTCCTCCTCCTCCTCCTCTCCTCCTCCTCCTCCTCCTCCTCCTCCTCCTCCTCCTCCTCCTCCTCTATAACTTTCTTCTTCCAGCCTCTTCAAACCTTTTTTTTCTCCCTGACCTTTTATAATACTTTTCCACTGACGAATCCTCATTTTTTTCACGCTTATTTTTGTATTTTATATTTTTTGTCAGACTCCCCTGTATTTATTTTTCTGTCCCAATTTTTCCTCCCCTCGAGCTAACTTTATTCACCTCATTATCACATGTATTTCTTTCTTTCTTTTTTGTTTCTTTCTCTGTCTCTTTCTTTCTCTCAATATCTGCTTCTATTTGCTCAATATTTTTGTCTTTTTCTCTCTCTCTCTCTCTCTCTCTCTCTCTCTCTCTCTCTTCTCTCTCCTCTCTCTCTCTCTCTCTCTCTCTCTCTCTCTCCTCCTCTCTCGCTCTCTCTCTCTCTCTCTCTCTCTCTCTCTCTCTCTCTCTCTCTCTCTCTCTCTCTCTCTCTCTCTCTCTCTCTCTCTCTCTACTTGTCTTCGTTATTTTCTATCGCTTTTTTTGGGTCATTATCCTATCCGCGTCACTACTTTCCTTATCATCACCACAACTACCATCATCACCACTGAATCCCTCTGCAACATCTTCATCACTATCACCACCATCTTCCATCCAATATCTTATACCCACCACTACTACTACTACTACCACCGTCACTATCATTGTCACTACTATTTTCCTCTCATCACCATAACTCTACAGCCCTTAACCATCACCACTACCACCACCAGTCACTTGATCGTTCTAAAATCAATAACATTTTGTCTATACACTTTCCTTTCCCCTTAATACCCTCGCCCCATTTTCTTCGAATTTTCCACGCGAGGTGTTTATCTTTCTAATACTGAGAAGCGCGAGAGGAGGGAAGAAAAAAGATTGATTTCTTCGCCTCGTCTTTGATAGAGATAAACAGTCGGCGAGTGTTTAGGTCCAAGCCTTTTGTTTATCTTGTGACGTCATCCGCGGGCGTTCTTCTGAAGGAGAAAGGGGATGATGAGTCTGGATGGGGAAACTGTTTTAGAAGTGTTTGAGTTTATGGCCTCGAGGGAAAAACAGAGAGAGAGAGAGAGAGAGAGAGAGAGAGAGAGAGAGAGAGAGAGAGAGAGAGAGAGAGAGAGAGAGAGAGAGAGAGAGAGAGAAGTTAAGTTTGTTCTATATTCTGCTGCTATGTATATTCCTTTTTTTGTCATCCTTTAGTTCTGATATAATGGAAGTTTGCTCATCAGCCTTAGTGAAGATTTAAAATAAGTTAGATTGATCGCAGGGTATATATTTTTATCTAATAGGGAGATAAATCTACGGATTATTGATGTTTAAAAAGTTAGTCTGTTTGAGAACATCTATCTTCTTGTGTCTGTCTCTCTTTCTCTTTAGCTATCTTTCTCTCATTATTCTATTTACCTTTATATATTTTTATGCCGCCGTCAGACGAGATTGGTCTAAATATTTGTCCTATTCATATCCCTTTCTCTTTCCTGTTTCTATGTCTCCACGTCTTGTACTAATTTCTGCCTTCTTTCCCCACTCATCTAATTCTCGTTTCCTCCCTATCATATCGCTTCTTCCCCAGTCATTTCATACCCTTTTCTTGCCTCTGCTATCTTTTCCTTCCTTTCACGCCCTTGTGTTGCCTTTCTTTTCCTTCCTTTCACGCCCTTGTGTTGCCTTTCTTTTCCTTCCTTTCACGCCCTTGTGTTGCCTTTCTTTTCCTTCCTTTCACGCCCTTGTGTTGCCTTTCTTTTCCTTCCTTTCACGCCCTTGTGTTGCCTTTCTTTTCCTTCCTTTCACGCCCTTGTGTTGCCTTTCTTTTCCTTCCTTTCACGCCCTTGTGTTGCCTTTCTTTTCCTTCCTTTCACGCCCTTGTGTTGCCTTTCTTTTCCTTCCTTTCACGCCCTTGTGTTGCCTTTCTTTTCCTTCCTTTCACGCCCTTGTGTTGCCTTTCTTTTCCTTCCTTTCACGCCCTTGTGTTGCCTTTCCCCACGCCCTTCTTTGTTGTTGCCGCCAGGGTTGTCAACACCTCAACACCCATTATGGCAACACTTTCCCTTTCTCCCTTGCACCCACCTTCCTGCCGCTCTTTCCTTCGTGGTAAACAACACCTATTTATATTTTCTTTATCCTGAAGGAGGAGAAGGATTTTAATAGAATATTTTAAACACTTTCCACTTCTATTATACGGACGAAGATTGACTTTTTTCATATTTTTTCGTGTGTTTTCCTACTTAATTTATTTTCCTATTTCATAATCAAGATTTGAATATCTCTATTGTCTTATTTACCGAATTTTTTGGTGCATTTATTCATATCTTACTTATATGTTGTCGGCACATTCATAGTTCACTGGATTATGCATGAAAAATAGTTCTTGATCTTCCTATAGAGCAATGTACTTTTTCATTATAATACATATATAAAAAAAAATTAAGTATTGTGAATTGTACATTTAAAGATCATTCCTTGGTTCCAGTGGGTTCCTGGTTTGGTTCCCTGTAAATATACTCCGTGTGGGGACAATGTTTTCCATTTCAAAGCCGCTGTTTTATATCTTTACATTTTCCTGCAACATACACAAACGAGGTAACTTTAAAAAATGTACATAACTCTTTTGCAGTAACAAAAGTAAAAAGGTATTAAATCTCTAGTGTGAATATATCGATCAATATGTCATAGCAAAATAACGTAATATATGAGGAACTGAGCCACTTTCAGGGTTATTTACTCATTTTATATATTTTACGGGATGACTCTTAAAAATACACTGAAATTTTTCTTTTGATAAAATTGGTATTTTTTCATAATGTTTAACTCTGCTTTGAAATTTATGATCGTATATATTTATTGCCTTTTTATATATTTAATTCCTCCTTTCAATAAGCTCGATATACTGTCATGCAGCTTGATATCCTCACTATTAATATTTTACGTATTAGCTCTTGTCCATCGCCTGTTCCCCCATTCATCTCGCTACCTGATAAACACATATGAAGGAGGCTCTTGGTGCGGAGTCATAAGGCTGATACATGTAAATGATGCTGCCAATTCACAGAAGGGTAGTATGCATCCTGTGCTGAGATAAAGCGTGGCAGGTTGTCCCTAAATAAGACGAGAGATACGAAGCGGGATGTGGAAGTGGAGGCGTGGGAGGGACAGGCCGGAAGGACAGGCTAAAAATGCGAAAGAAAATAGAGATAAAATTCAGTGGTAAACTTTAGCACAGTAATAAATGTCACTGAGGAACTTCCCGCTGCCACAACGCCGCCACCACACATGTCCCTCCTCCTCCTCCTCCTCCTCCTCCTCCTCCTCCTCCTCCTCCTCCTCCTCCTCCTCCTCCTCCTCCTCCTCCTCCTCCTCCTCCTTTTTACCGTAAATTCTTGTCATTTTATCATAAATACTTGTCATCTCAAAATGCAAGTGATAAAATAAAAGTTTGAAAGACTACGGCGCGATACGAAAAAGTTGGTAAAGAAAAGTAAGCAAGATCTTGAATTATACATTGCAAGTATCAGTAAATCGAACCCCAAAGAATTTTTCAGTTACGTTCGTAAGAAAAAAATCATCACAGTGAATAAAGGGTCACTTTACCTTGAAAACGGTAAACATACTAACAATGAAATCAAAATGGCTGAAGTATTAAATAATTACTTTGCTTCTATTTTTACAGTTGAAGATATTAATAGACTAAAAGAAGTGGGCTGCGATCAAAGTAACGTAATTTCATTGAGCAATTGCGAATTTCTTGAGTACACAAAATTATAGCAATAGATAAACTCAAAGTTAACAAATCCCCCGGGCCAGACTGTATTGCACCGCGAGTTTTAAAGGAAGCGAAGTACCAGATTTGGAAATCTCTTTTGATACTTTTTTGACAAATTTCTAAATTCCGGTAAAGTTCTTGCGATTGAAAACTTGCAAATGTTACTCCAAAATAGAAAAAAAGAAGATTTAATACAATCGAGCAACTGCAGACCGATCAGCCTCACATCCGTTGTCTGTAAATTAATGGAAACTGTAATACGAGACAAGGTGGTAAAGTTCTATGGAGATAATAATCTGATCAAAAACACCCAGCACGGCTTTCGTAATAAACGATCCTGCCTCACAAATTTGCTCGACATTTTTATGGCGTATACAGCACGTTCGATGAAACGAAAGCAGTAGATATGATTTATTTTGACTTGCAAAAAGCGTTTGACAAAGTCACCCATAAACATTTACCAAAGAAATTAAAGTCGTACGGCACACCTGGAAATATTTTCAATTGGCTTGAAGACTGACTTTCTGAGAGAAAGCAGCGTGTCGTAAATAATGGAAAAGCATCTAGCTGGCAAAATGTTTTTAAGTGGTGTACCGCAGGGATCTGTACTAGGTCCTGTACTGTTCTTAATCTATGTAAACGATATTGACGAAGGCCTCATATGTAAGATATCAAAGTTTGCGGATGATACTAAAATAACGAATAAAGTAATTACAACTGCCGATAAGATGCAATTGCAATTGACCTTGATCGCATAGTTTGGCAAACAAGTGTCAGATGAAATTTTATACCGATAAGTGTAAAGTTTTGCATATAGGAAGTAATACCGATCAAATTAACTACTCAATGGACGTACGTGAACTTTCCAATATTACCGAGGAAAATGACTTAGGAATTACTGTAAGCAACTACCTCAAGCACGGTAAACATTGTTCAGAAGTTGTTAAGAGTGGTAACAAATTAACTGGTTTCATAGGAAAAAAACTTTCTAATTCAAGTCAGAAAAAGTCATTCCTACACTTTTCAATGCAATCGTGCGGCCTCATCTTAAATATTGCGTTCAGTTCTGGTCACCCTTCTACATAAAAGATATAGTCAAGCTGGAGAGAGTACAAAGAATTTTTTTTAAATTGATACCACGCTTGCGAAACAAGCCATACGAAAAGCGATTGAAGGAACTTAACTTGTTTACTTTGTCAAAACGTAGGTTGCGAGGAGACTTAGAGTTGTTTAAAATGTTCCATGGCTTCGATAATGTGAATATTTATGACAATTTAGATATTGATCGGACAAGCATGACTCGAAATAATAGATACAAGATAATTGGTAAACGATGTTGGTCACATGAAGCGAAGTACTTTTTCTTTTATAGAGTTGTTAATATTTGGAACTCTCTTCCAGCACAGGTAGTTAATAGTAACACGGTTGAGGCGTTTAAGAACAAACTAGATAAATATTTGGTATCAACTGCCCAACTCGATTACCCTATGTATTTAGATTTTTTTTTTTTTTTTTTAGCATCAGCATTAGCATTAGCTTTAGATTATGTCTCTTTTTCAGTCTTAAAAGTATCCATGACAATTTTTCAATAGGTTTTTACTAACGTTTTTCCCGCCGGCTTCAGCCAGAGGGAGTAGTGGATGAGGATGAGTCTTCCTCTTTGCTCTTCTTTTACATCTAGCACGCAAAAATTAGTGATAGAAAGTAGTCACACAGGCAGACTCGTTTGGCCCAGTAGGGTTGTTGCTGTCTGTTCTTCCTTGGTATTCTTCCTCTTCCTCTTTCATGTTCATTCTTCATTTTCATGCATTTTTTCCCTCTCTTCCGGGTTTGTCTGTAGGAATTGGAGGGTGGGGAGGAGACATCGCCTTTGCTATTCTATGTCTCCCTTAAGATTAGATCGTAAATTTCATTAAAAAAAAGCTTCGCAAGAACCAACAATACTTGTTTGTTCTTCCTCTGTGTTCTTTTATGTTCTAACCTTCCCCTTTTCCTCCCCCTTCTCTTTCCTCCGCTGTAACCATTACTACTACATCTATAACTTCTCCTACTACTAATACTACGACAACAACTGCTGCTACCATCACGTCTCGGTCGTCATCGTTTTCGTGTTCGCCTCTGCCCTCGCCTCCTCCTCCTCCTCGTCCCTCTCCTTGAGTAACAGGAACCACTACAAGAACAACAATAATTAAACTAAATTCAGGGGCGCGTCAGAACCAGGGTGTGACCAACTTTATGAGGTCAACTTGGCACCATCAGGAGAACTCCCTCCCCATCTCCTCCCATCCTTTGCATTTCCACCTCCCTCCCCTTCTATATCACCTTCCAGCCACCCAGCGACAGACGGCCTCACCCCTCACGCTTATCTTAAATGGCTCTGAGCTGGCGCCATTACCTTCGTCAAGGCGCCGGGATGCTTGCGAAATGCCAGATAAGAAAACAAGGAGAGATTGAACGACCTCGTATTAAAAGGGAAGATCTTGCCTCGCCTGCTTAATTGCGGTGAGGATTATCTTATGTAGAGGATGGAGGAAACTTCACGGTCGCGTCCATTGTGATCTCTCCTTTCTTTCCCCCTTCTTTGAGTTCTTGATTTTCACTTTAATCTCATTTCTTTCCATTGGTTGTATCACGTATTTTCTCGTATTAAACTGAATTTGAAGATTGAACAAAAGACTCAAAACTTACGGTCACGTCCTTTTCTTGCTTTGTTTTAATTTGTATGGGAAATAATGACCTCTACCTCTTGTATATTGTGTGGTGCTTTACTGAAATACTTGAAAGGTTTTGGTTATAGTGGTAGTTATGTTCCGGCTCTGTCATCCAATGCCACAATAGACATCATGTATCTGTGTGTGTGTTTGAGTGTGTGTGTGTGTGTGTGTGTGTGTGTGTGCGTGTGCGTGTGGTGCGTGTGCGTGTGCGTGTGCGTGTGCGTGTGTGCGTGTGTGCGTGTGTGTGTGTGTGTGTGTATTACATAGTTATTCATGCTATTTTCCTGCTTTCTTGTATCATATGTTTCACTATGTACTTGTTGCATACGTTGATAAGTCGATTTTTAAGTCT
>JACEEZ010006399.1:372500-375000 GCA_016584305.1 Chionoecetes opilio | reverse complement strand
TGTGGTGATGATGGTGGTGTGGGTGTGGTGGTGGTGGTGGTGGTGGTGATGGTGGTGATGGTGGTGTGGGGGTGGTGGTGTGGTGGTGGTGGTTTAGTGGTGGTGGTGGTGGTGGTGTGGTGGTGGTGGTGTGTGGTGGTGGTGGTGATGATGGTGGTGATGGGGGTGTGGTGATGGTGGTGGTGATGGTGGCGTGGTGGTATGGTGGTGGTGGCGGTGGTGTGGTGGTATGGTGGTGGTGGTGGTGGTTGTAGTAATGGTGGTGGTGGTGGTGGTATGGTGATGGTGGTGGTGTGGTGGTGGTGGTGGTGGTGATGGTGGTGGTGATGGTGGTGACGGGGGTGTGGTGGTGGTGGTGATGGTGGTATGGTGGTTGTGGTGGTGATGTGGTGGTATGGTGGTGGTGGTGGTAATGGTGGTGGTGGTGGTGGTGGTGGTGGTGTGGTGGTGGTGATGGTAGTGGTGGTGGTATTTCATAATTGTTAATGCGAATCAAGCTCCAAGCTCCCTTCGCTCGCTTGGACAACTCGTGTCTGTACCCACGGCTGAAATGGCATATTTAACACCCCACACACACCCAACCACGTATATAACACCATGCTAACCCTAAATAACACCTATAACGGCATTAGAAACACGAGTTATAGTGGTTATATGAGGCCTAACACAAGCAGCAGTGTCTGAATATCTTCGGCTCAGACACTGTTATTGTGAGGGTACGAGTCGAAAACATTCTATTTACAGTACACTAATGCACTACTCTCGCCTCTGCACTAATGTCGCCAGGCACAATATATTACGAATTTTAGCATAAATGCTAAAAACTTGCTTCGCTCGCTTACACACTGAGTTAAGAGACGAAATATAACCTTTTGTGCCAAATTTCTTCCTTTACGCCTGTATCCTGTGCTCCCACAAAAGTAGTCACAAGAAGAAGAAGAAGAAGAGGAAACATTTTACAAGCCTATATGTCACCTGATTTCGGTTGAAATAGGTGTCCAAGCGAGCGAAGCGAGCTTGGACAATAAAATACAAGGTCAGGACGCTTGTTTTCCTCCTATTATTCTTTCCTCTCCTTCATCGTCTTTCTCTTCCCATTTTGTTGTCCCCTTCAGTCGCGCTACGCCCCTCCACCTCCCTGCCTTCCGCCGCTCGTCTAAGCCACCTTGTCGCACCAACATTGTGCTAATAACGGAGGCAATGAGGCAATTTACATGGGAACACAAGGTGGGGTGGTGGGGCGCCTGGTGGTGGTGAAAATGGAAAAGATAAAAGAACAAGAAGAAAATAGAACAGCATAATAAGGATGAATGTAGTTGCGGACATTTTAGTATTGTTTTTTTTTTCAGAAACATGTTAGGCGCTGCATTGCTTATTTTGCTTTATTCCATTTTGTGTCATTTTGTAGTAAGCAGAAACGGCGAAAAATAATAAGTAAATTCTTAGAGGGAAAAGGCGAGTCTAAATCGTGTTTTCCTCAGATTTTTTTAAGGCATTTTAATTTTCTCCTTGATTTAGGCGACAATTTTAACTAACGAAGCTCTCTTGTCATCTAGCAGAAGCCTGAGGAAGCCTAACTTAACTGGGCGAGGAGAAAAGAGGGAAAAATATTAAGAGGAGGTGGAGAAGGAATGCAAAGGAGAAACTAACAGCAAAAAACTTTTTATATTCAAATCAGACTCTTTACAGGAACTCTCGGAACCCCCCTACGTAATCTACAAGTAAGAATACCAGGAAAAAAATAATGGATGGCATTTGAATTCTACTGGAAAAGTGAAAGATAAGGAAAGAGAGAAAAAAAGATAAAATGGAGAAAGAAAAGGAGGAGGAGGAGGAGAAGAAAATATAGAGGAAGAATTGAATTAAAGAAGAAGGAGGTAGTGGAGAAAGACGCGAAGGAGATAAGAGAGGACAGAAACCCAAAGAACAAAAAGGAGAATGGAAAAAAAAAGGCTAGAGGATTAGAATGGGAACAACTGTATTTAACGTTAAAAGTAGGAAATAGAAAGACCGAAAACTGGAGAGAAACTCGCCCACAGAAGTGTCAGGAAGAGCAGTGCTATTAATTAAAGGGGAAATAATGGGAAGAGGAAGGGAAGGCATGTTGTAAAGAGGATGAACTTTGCCATGATGTGCAGGGCAAGGGAGCCATTTTAAGGGTGAAGTGAAGGAGTAACACGAGTTCCCGAGTGAGTGGCCAGGAAGATAAAACCATATATTATTTTTTTCGTTTTATGTAGGACAAAGACTATGACGGGAATGAACCGAACGAGACCACTGAGTGTGAAGCAAGAGAACCACTTACCGAATGAGAGCAACGATAAACTAATAGCATATAAAGGGAATTATTCAGTGCATGAATAGCACTGAGAAACAAATGATTACGCACATTTCATATTTATGAAGCATCTGAGGAAATAGTATTATATGTATGAAGAGAGTCAAGTCAGTAAATTATAAAGAGTTTAAAAATATATATATTGTAATGCAAAAATTAAAT
>JACEEZ010006399.1:357500-367500 GCA_016584305.1 Chionoecetes opilio | reverse complement strand
ATCCGATTTCTGTGATGGTCAAACCTCAGTTTAGGCTCATCCTGTCACCTGGTGTTCCCTCCGCCGCACTTGAAGTCGCAATCGAAAGAACAGGAATGCAGCAGGCGGGTTTCTTCAGCCACACGACGATGGAGATACAGTTTCTCCTTGGTGGGTTCGCGGTTCCTTGCCTTGGTTCGACCGCGTTAAAGATGGCCGAAAGAGTTGCCCCGGCAGGATTCGAACTCGGGACATCGAGCTCACACATCCAAGACGCTAACCACTCGGCCACTGTCTCCCCCAAATCTAAACACACACACGAACCAGTTTACATATTTTCTACCCAGATGTTCCTTCGTTTCCTTCTCCTTTTCGTCCTCTTACCCTTCTTCAGCTTACTCTTCCCTCACTTTTCACGCAATCGCCCTCCATGCCACCTGGGCGCCATCGGTAGTCAACGCGGCCAAGACTTACTAAACTCGCTTCCAAATACACCACCGTACTGTCCCCGCAGCCTCCCGCCTTTGATGTAATATTGAACACGCTGACTGAGTGGGCCAAACTTGGGCAATATTGAATTACAGGCTTGTTGTGGCCTGTCGGTGGCCTCCAGATGGCTCTCCTTCGCCCACAGGAGGAGAAAAGGTGACGGTGATTGGAGAAAATGGATAAGGAAGCTGCTGGTGACGGAACAATGATGAAGTGAAAGAAAGGAGAGGGACAGAAAAAAATAAAGCTGACAAAGTTGATAGTGTTAAAGAATAAAGATGCAGATGCTATTTTTATGACGAAAGGATAGTATTTCTTATATTTTTCTTCTTACGCGGTAATATTTATAGCAAAATAGTATTGAATGAAGTGAACGTAAGGAGAGGGAGAGAGAAAAAACAAAGCTGAAAAATACAAGTTGACAGTAATAGGGAATAAAGATCGAGGGTATATTTATGACGACAGGATAGTATTTCATATATTTTTCCTCCTACTCGAAAATATTTATAGTATTAGAATAGTATTGAATGTTTAGGATATCTGTATTTTGTGACCGATTCATAAAATGTTCCTTACTCTTTTTCCTCCTCTTCCTCGTCCTCCACTTCTTCCTCCTTCCGCTTCTCTTTCGAATGTTATCAGGGTTGCCAGACGAACTGAAGGGAGCACACTGCCTCTGGGGAATAGCTGTGTGTGTGTGTGTGTGTGTGTGTGCGCGTGTATGTGTGTGTGCGTCTGCGTGTGTGCGTGTGTATGTGTGTGTGTGTGTGTGTGTGTGTGTGTGTGTGTGTGTGTGTGTGTGTGTGTGTGTGTGTGTGTGTGTGTGAAAGCGCCATAAAATGTTTGAGAAGAAAGCAATTAGAGAAGTTACGTGAGTTTGTCTGTATCGTAACTTATTGGTCTTATTTCGTTTTCCCTTATTTCTTAGGTCTCTTTCCCTCCCACTTTTATTTGGGAACTTACGATTTGCTCCACATTCTTTTGTATTCTTTTTTTTTCTTATTCTTTTTTAATATTTTTTTTTTCTTTCTCTCTCTCTCTCTCTCTCTCTCTCTCTCTCTCTCTCTCTCTCTCTCTCTCTCTCTCTCTCTCTCTCTCTCTCTCTCTCTCTCTCTCTCTCTCTCTCTCTCTCTCTCTCTCTCTCGAAAACTAAGTCGAGAGAAGAAGTAAAGCCGGGTATGATATAGGACCCCATTAATAAAAGTATGACATTTTTTAAGAGGATGCGCTGCACAGAGAAACAAATATAAAGTAGCTTGCGTGTACCTAATGGGAATGGAGAAGAAATATAGTTGATGAATATTGATGCTGGACAGAACATGGTCGTAGAAAGTGAAAAAATGAAAATGAAAGTGACCAGAATGTATTGTGTTTTCATAAGCTAGGCGTGAAAGTTTGTATTGACAGAGAGAGAGAGAGAGAGAGAGAGAGAGAGAGAGAGAGAGAGAGAGAGAGAGAGAGAGAGAGAGAGAGAGAGAGAGAGAGAGAGAGAGAGAGAGAGAGAGAGAGAGAGAGAGAGAGAGAGAGAGAGAGAGAGAGAACTCCCATGCCTTCAATGGTGACTAATCAAGCAAAGGTTGGGGCAAGATACTCCATTTTTAGTGGGACCCTGTAATGAAGTGTATTTCATGCCTGCCTGGCTACTTCTCTTGCCTCGCCTGCCTCTCGTCGTGACCACTGACATTGACCGAGAGCGTGCCCCCTCGTGAGAGAGAGGGAGAGAGAGGGATAAAAATGGGAGGACAATAAACAAAGTGAAGGAAAGTGTGGTGGAAAAGAAACGAGGAGAATGGAAGAGAGAGAGAAAAACAAATGGGAGGACAATAAATAAAGTGAAGGAAAGTGTGGAGTTAAAGAAATGAGGAGAATGGAAGATAGAGAGAGAGAGAGAGAGAGAGAGAGAGAGAGAGAGAGAGAGAGAGAGAGAGAGAGAGAGAGAGAGAGAGAGAGAGAGAGAGAGAGAGAGAGAGAGAGAGAGAGAGAGAGAGAGAGAGATTTATTGGATTAATTTTCTCATTTCCCTCCTTCGTATAATCTTTTTCCTTCATCCCTCCTGCCGTTCTTCTCGCGTTTCTTGACACTTCGTTCGCGATACATTCTTGCTCTTGAGATAGAAAAGAAAATATTCTTATTTGCAAACATATCAGGAAAATATATTTTTTCCATTGCATTTGTGTTTTAAGTCTCCTGGTAGTTTTTGTTAAATACTAATGCGTTTGTGTGTGTGTCTAAATATTTGCAGTTTTTTTTTAATGCGACCAGAAATGGGTGGTTTTAACTGAAATATTGTTGTGCAAAGCCAACGAAAATGTACATACATGTGTATTTGATTATGACATGCAATAAATCGGAGTATTGAAGTATCAGCTTTAAGGTAGGTTGTCTCTTTTATTTCTTTTAGTCTTAAGGGCAGAGGTGATATTCTTAATTTCAGTCTTCCTCACCCTCCTGCCATGAATTTGTATGTCGTGCTCAAGACAACGGTGTCCAATCTTCCTCAGAGTTCCCCTTTTTCCTTTGATGAAGATTACAGACTTTGATGGATCACCGAGATCACGTACACATGCTCTCGCTCTCGCTCTCGCTCTCGCTCTCGCTCTCGCTCTCGCTCTCGCTCTCGCTCTCGCTCTCGCTCTCGCTCTCGCTCTCGCTCTCGCTCTCGCTCTCGCTCTCTCTCTCTCTCTCTCTCTCTCTCTCTCTCTCTCTCTCTCCTCTCTCCTCTCTCTCTCTCTCTCTCTCTCTCGCTCTCCTCTCTCTCTCTCTCTCTCTCTCTCTCTCTCTCTCTCTCTCTCTCTCTCTCTCTCTCTCTCTCTCTCTCTCTCTCTCTCTCTCTCTCTCTCTCTCTCAAGCCTTTACTTCATGACCTTCTCGTATAAAAGAGGTGAAGTGATTTGTTTTGGTCTGATGGAAAGCTGTTAAGTCCCTTGTGTGTGTAAGTTTGAAAGGTGGTAATAAGTAGGGGAGGTGATGTTGGGAGTTTTTAAGTATTGAGTATTGGGAAATGAGAACCAAGATTTTATTCTTACTTTATGACGGTGATAGATATTTTTTATTATGCTTTTAAGGTTTGCCACGACTTCCATTGTGTTATGTTTTGTATTTCATTGTTTTTATTGTGTCGTTTGAATGTTTATAGTCTTTTTTTTTAAACTTGAATCAGGGATTATCAAAAAAGATGTTCTCATTGTCGTGATGAGATTTTATATATGCTTTTGTTTTCGTCCTTTTATTTTATTGAAAATAATCTGTCATTTTTGGTGAGTTTCTTTTCTCGATCTGATGAGGTATTGTTTCCGCATTCATCTCGTAAACTATACATTTGCGATTCATTATACTATTTTCAGTATTTAATTTACGGTTCTATGTTTATCCGACAGATATTAACAATTTTGTGCCACTGTCCTAATTTTTTTTCATCATTCTCCTTGATTACCTCATTAGGGCTCTGATAATTTTCTCTCTCTTTGGCTTTGTTCATCCATCCAACACTTTCTTCCCTTCCTGGCAGAGGGGCGAACTATTGTTCAAAATATTGCATTACCTTCACATTGTTCCCTTCCTCCTCCCTTCCTCCTGACCTCTACCATCCCTCCTCCATCCCTTCAGCTTCCTCTATCGTCCTCCCCTTGTAGTCTTCCTCTGCTCTTCTAACTCCCTTCCTTCATCATAATTTCCTCTCCCGCCCTCCTATCCCCTCATCCTCTTCCGTTCATTCCATTGGTCTCTTACCCTCCTTCCTACCTTCCATTCCCTCGAGTCTTCCTTTGTCATCTATAGTTTTTCTCTATGATCAGTTTTCCTCCTCAATCGTATTTTTTCCTTAGCTCCCCTTCCCTTTATTGTTCATTTTTGTTTCTTTGATTTTCCCTTTTTCCCTTCTTTTCCGTATATATTCCTATTACTTGTCTCCCACTCTATTCCTCTTATGGTTGCTCTTTCCTCACGCGATTTTTGTTTCCATTTCTTTTCCCTGGCTGTTATCCTCGTTAATCCGCTTATATTGCTCATATAAACCCTCTATAATGCTGTCCATGTTAAGCTGTATTCTCTGAATTTCTTTTCTCTCCTCTCCATCCCTCTCTATTTCCCGCTTTCATGTCTTTCTCTTTTGACTTTTATCTTCTCTAAGTATTTCCCTGGTCTCTTTTAATTTCATTCTTTCTTCCCAAACTCTTTTCTTTCTTTCCCTCGATATAGCAGCTGTAACCTGCGCTGCGAGCCTTTGAATTTTGTAAATGAACTTTATCATTGATTGCGTAAATAGATTTTTTTATATCTTATTGACACTTTCCAGGTAAAAATTATAAAATCGATTCGCCTTACTCGAAACAGTTTTAATAAGGGACTCTGGTGAATCAATTATGTTAGTATTTTCTTTTTGTAATTAAATATTCATTTTCGCACAATAATAAAAAAAAGATGAAAGTCTGTATGCGAGAAAAAACATTTACGTGCATCGCCGTGAGAATAGATTAATTGCCTAATCAGCACGAACACATCTGCCTGGGGTCCTTCGTTCCTCCATGGCCCAGGTAAACACCCGCCGCTGCAAATATAATGTAAATGCATGTATAATGTAAATGTATAATGTAAAAATATAATGCAAAAATAATAAAAAAAGAGAGAAAGGATCGCTGACAAGAGTTGAAACACTGAAGTTTACTAACCTAAACTTTACCTGGTCAGACTTGAAGAGATGAACGTGTCCCTCATCTTGTAAGAGGAGGGAGAGGAAATGGAAGAGTAGGAGGAGGCGCGGAGGAAGAACAAAATAGGAACAAGAACTCAAGATGGTGGACAATAGGGGACGAGGAGGGAGATAAGGAGTAGAAGAAGGAGGATAAGGGGAAGAAGGGAAGCGCTTCTAATAAACTGATTAGGAGTGTGTGAGTTGCAATTAGCTATTAACGTTAAAGCTTGGTTGAAGTAAGTTTACGGGATACGTAAACACACAGACAGACAGAGAGAGAGAGAGAGAGAGAGAGAGAGAGAGAGAGAGAGAGAGAGAGAGAGAGGAGAGAGAGAGAGAGAGGAGAGAGAGAGAGAGAGAGAGAGAGAGAGAGAGAGAGAGAGAGAGAGAGAGAGGAGAGGAGAGAGAGAGAGAGAGAGAGAGAGATATTATACCTACCTTGGAGTAAAATCCATGTCGGTGTGCTGAATTGTTGAGGCTGTATATAGGCGCGATTACACGGGCATGAATTTGTTTACACTTGAGACGAAGCAAATTTGTGTCGTCGATCATTCAAAAAGTCGAGAGCTATCACAAGGCACCGCACGTCAGACGACAGACCGACTTTGTCCTCAGGGTGGGCTATCAAAACTACAACATCGTGCATCATAAATCGTGTTGGTCTCCGAGCAGTCTGGATGTCTCTTCCCCAATTCACAGGTGCCATGGGAAATAACCTCCGACCCGCCTACCGAGCCCTGAAGAAGCTACGCCCCAAGTCTATCTCGGGCGAGTGCTATCCGAGCAGCAGATGGGCGCCTCGTGTCGGGCATGGATGGGCAGAAGGCTCGTTGGGCTGAGTACTTTAGGCAGTTGTTCACGGTGGACCCTCCAATTGGGCAGCTTTACACCACTGGATTACGGGCAGTGGATGCCTATCCCCCCATTGACGAAACCGTACCCTCGCTTGATGAAGTCAGAGAGGCTGTAGCAAAGTTAATGGGTGGAAAGACAGCTGGTGTTTGTAATATCAGTGTGAAGCTGCTCAAAGCTGGGGGTGAGGCCATTTTTCGCCGGTTGCATGATGTATTGACTGCCGTGTGGCAATCAGGTACCATTCCTCCTGACTGAATAAAGGGTCTGGTCGTCCCTATCTGGAAATGGGACCGTCAGGACTGCAACAATTACTGCGGTAATACACTACTCAGCATGTCAGACAAGGTGCTTCCCCATATATTGCTGACACAGATCCGCAGTCATCTGCTGAAGCATCAGCGACCTTAGCAGTCTGAGTTCACGCCTTGTAAGTCAACAACGGACTAGCACTTCGTGTCCTGGTGGAACGCCGACAGGAGTTTCGACAGGGATGCTTGCAGCCTACTATATGGTGATCTCAAGAAGGCGTTTGACTCAGTGCATTGTGAGTCACTATATGATCTTCTGCGGCTTCGCAAGATTCCTCTAAGAACTGTTGGTCTGCTGAGTGGCCTCTACTCTGGGACTGAGAGTGCTGTGAAGTGTGGGGGAGGTTTATCCAGCTTTTTTTTCCTTGTGAATACAGGAGTGCGGCAGGGTGCGTTCTTGCCCCATCACTTTTCAACACGTGTATGGACTGGGTATTGGGCAAAGTTGTAGATCAAAGTGATTGTGGAGCATCCGTCGGCAATACCAAGATCTGACCTTGTTTTTGTCGATGATGCAGTAATATTTACTGAGTCGCTGGAGGTCCTGGTGATGGCTCTCGAGGCGCTGCACGAGTAGGCAAAGCTTTTGGGACTTGAGGTCTCAATCAATCAATTATTGGGGGTATACACAGGGGGGCGCGTCGCTTCGCCCACCCTACGACGCCAATCCCGGGGGTCATCACCCGCGAGTCCCCATGCAGGCTCCCTTCCCATGCCAAGCAACTCTCGACAGGAAACATCAACTTGCCCGAGCCACAAGCCTAGTGAGCGCCCCTTTGGCCTTGACCTTAGGTCTCCTGGCTCAAAACCAAGGTCCAGGTTTTTTTAGGCTTACAAGATGAAACAGTACAATCTGTTCATGCGTGCAGCGAGGACATTGAAATATTGGAAAGTTTTACATACCTTGATAGCGCAGTCCAGAATGATGGTGGTTCACATCAAGAAGTCTTACGGCGGATTGGCACAGCCTACGGTGTTATGGACTCGCTCAACATGAGTAGTTGGCGTTGTCGGTACCTGTGCAGAAGGACACAGATCCGGATCTTCAAGTCGCTTGTGATACCTGTATTACTCTATGGTTGTGAGACATGAACCCTAAATAGCGACTTGAAGAGGCGAATCGATGCCTTTGGTAATAAGTGTCTCTGCAGAATCATGGGGTATCGCTGGGATGATTAAGTGTCAAATCAGCGATTGCTCTGTGAGCCTGAATCGAGGTCTATTACCTGCATAGTTCGTCAGCGCCAAATTCGGCTATATGGGCATGTGGCACGCTACCCTGAAACCGATCCTTCTCACCGGGTTGTATCTGTAAGAGACAATCCGGCGTGGAGGAGGCCAAGGGGAGCCCACAAGGCTCGTGGCTGCCAAGCTGGGACAAGTTGATGTTTCCTGTCAAGAGTTGCTTGGTATGGGAAGGGGGCCTGCATGGGGACTCCCGGGAGTAGCGTCAAAGGGTGGGCGAGGCGACGCCCCCCCCCCCCCCGGCGTATTCCCCCAATGATTGAATGATTGATGGCAAATATATAAACGACTCAAGAAATTATAGTAGCACACAGAGCCGGAACCACAGTGGTTAAGAGATTTAAACAAAACACACGTAGGCTGTTATGTCTACATGAAAACATTACACATTTCTTAGAATATCAGCAAAAATTCATAAAATATGTAACAACAATTTTAAGGCAATGCTGATATGTAAAAATATGTTACTTTTACCTTCGTTAACTAAAAACGTACCAGTTTGACGAAGGAAATCGACGGCAGTTTTCGATCTGTATCGAATGCAACGAGTATTGTGACGTCACTATCGCCAACTTTTCCAAGCAAATTTGTCAGATGTAGCGATGACGAAGCAAATTCATGCTCTTATAATACGGTCTTTACGTAGTACTCGTATATACGTGGAAACTTCAATTATAATAATAGGTCTTGAAATCGAGGACAAAAATAGACAAAGATACATTAATTTATATTATGTCCCTATTTTCGTAGTTTTGTTTATAATTGAAGAATATTGATCAGTAAACAAAAATAAACTATCATTGATGAGAGACGCAGCGGAGGAGTGAACGGCAAGAGATGCAGAAAGGAGAAAAGTTGGGAAAAAAGTAATAGAGAAAAGAAAGTATCAAGAATAAAAAACTGAAAGTTAGGAGAATTAGGACCTGCTAATTGACGCTGGAAGGAGAACTCGTAAGGAAAGGGAAAGAATAGTATTCTTTGTTTTTCACGAATACAAAATAAATATTGATATTCTTGTATTTGTTTGAACTGTAATCACACCTGAAATTGCATCATACTAGTGGTGTGTGGTGTGAAGGGACTTTGGTACAACAAACCATTTTTTTATAATATTGCTAAAAAAAATCGTTTTAAATGTTTATTTATGAAAATGGTAGAGAGAGGGAAAAACAAATAGAGAGAGATGTCTTAAGGTCTCTGACGGGTGCTCAGTCGGGTCAGCCAGCGGGTCGTCCATGCATACAATATTTGCCTAGGGAGTCGTATAGTACGTAGCTCTACCTCCTCGTCTTATCCCTCTTCCTCCTTCTTGTCTTATTCCTCCTCCTCTTCCTTGTCCTCCCCTCCATCTCTGACAGCACATCAGTAGCTCTTCTTAAGTTCTTATGTTGTGCGCACGTACGGAAAGGAGCAGAAGGCAAGGTCGGCTTAAGAGTATTCAAATTTATCCAGGGTTAGGCGGGCCGGACGCCAGACAGCCACCACCTGGGAGTTGAGTTCCCGCCGCCACATGTTACCATAGAATAGTTTGTAAATGATGGTAGGTGGGACGGGCCCTTTCTCAATTTGATTTTTATTGATGATTTTTGAGAAGTAATAGCAGTAGTATTACCAGTAGTTGTAGTAGTAATAGTAGTAGTAGTAGTAGTAGTAGTAGTAGTAGTAGTAGTAGTATAGTAGTAGTAGTAGTAGTAGTAGTAGTAGTAGGAAGATTTGAATTACAAAGGTATTACAAACAACAATAACATATCTCTAGTAGTTAGGTTCTGACGAGGCTGTTTGCTTTACTAGTTTTATAAATGATAGTACAGTAGGAGGAGGATGGCGAAGATGAGAAAGAAGAAGGACAAACTGTTAATCAGATTCATCCCTACAGGTGTTAAAGTTGATGGAAATACACACAAACGTTCATGTGTCGACAGATTGAATTTACTCTTTGGTGGCAAGCTGCCTTTTGACATTCGCTTAGTCCGAATGGAAAAAAAAAGTAATATAATAGTGTTGTAGAAATATATATCATACCATATCATCATCATTGTCATCATCATTATTAACAAGAGAAAAGTAGTATTTTGCAACGGATGGCATCACTGTTGATGATAATGATGCTATTGAAGACGATGATGAAGACCGTGCAGGAAGCCAGAAACCTTAAAAGGAAAATGACGCACGACGAACGAAGATTAATTAAGGGAAAGAAATTATTTTGGAACATCTTGAAAAAAAGAAAAATGCAATTCATTATAGTAAAATCAACCCTATGAAAAGTATTCAACGCACTATGTAACGCTATTATTCATATACTATTCTTAACAGACTCTGAATTTTTATAGAAAACCGTATTTACATTCAACACGAAAATTGGTAGAAAACACGATGATGAAAAACTTCAGAATTAATATATAATAACATATTGATTAGCATAGTAAACGTG
>JACEEZ010006399.1:345000-347500 GCA_016584305.1 Chionoecetes opilio | reverse complement strand
GAAGGAGAAAGACAAACAGAAACCTTTATTTTTGGCCCTTTGTTATATATGTTTTTATTGTATATTTTCGTGTTGTACGATGATTTAAAGTCTCTCTCTCTCTCTCCTCTTCTCTCTCTCCTCTCCCTCCTCTCTCTCTCTCTCTCCTCGTCTCTCTCCCTTCTCTCTCTCTCTCTCTCCCTCTCTCTCTCTCTCTCTCTCTCTCTCTCTCTCTCTCTCTCTCTCTCTCTCTCTCTCTCCCCTCTCTCTCTCCCCTTTTCTCTCTCTCCCCCTCTCTCCATCTCTCTTGTCTTCTTCTCCTTTCTCTCTCCTTTCTCTCTATCTTTTTTTTTTTGTTTATCTCTTTTCCTTTTCCTTTTCTCCTTCATGTCTCTTTCATTTTCCATTTTCTGTCCTTCTCCCTTCTTTCCCCCTGGGGGCTGGCCTGGGCCGCCCTTTTTCCCCCTCTTATTTTTAATGGTTTTGTTTTTTTATCCCAAACGGCTTTTAAAGGGAAAAATTTCCCTTTGTTGGGGTTTGTTTTGTTTTTTTTTGTTGTTTGTATTTTGTGTGGGGGTGGGTGGCGGTTTGTGTTGTGGTTTGGGTGTTTCGTTGGTTTTTTTGGGGTTTGGTGGGGGGTGTGGGGGGTGGTGTGTTGTGTGTGTGTGGGGTGGGTGTGTGTGTTGTGTGTGTGTGTGGGGTGTGTGTGTTGTAGTGGGGGTTGTTGTTGTTGGGGGTTTTATTTTTGGTTTTTTTATTTTTTTTTTTTTTTGTTTTTTGTTTTTTTCTTACTCCATGCGTAATCTCATTGTCTTTTCTCTCTCTCCCCTTCCTCTCTCTCGCTCTCTCCTCTCTCTCTCTCTCCTTCTCTCTCTCTCTCTCTCCTCTCTTTCCTCTCTCTCTCCTCTCTTTCCTCTCTCTCTCTCTCTCTCTTCGCAAATCTCTCTTGGGGATTGAATAATAAACAAACAACTCGTGAATGCATCCACTCAGTTTATTTTGCGTTCATTATAATCCCCTTGTTCATTATTTCTCTTTACTGCTTCAGAGAGGGTGAATGTATAATTTTTTTGTTTTGTGTTATTTCGAAGTATTGGTTTTTGAATTTTCAGATTTATATGTATATGAATTTAAATTTACTCTAGCGGTAAATCTTCACCATTTATATATTTGTGTTAGTAATATATAGCCCTCCCTAAATTATGTAATCCCCTCCCCTTTTTTTTTTTTATCATATTTGTTTCCAATAAATGTTTCCCTTATTTTTCATCCCAGATTCTATTTTTCTAAAACATGGTATTTGTAACCTTTATTTTTGTTTTATTTTTTTCATTTTAAAAGTATTCCTTTGTTTTGTTCTTCATCCGTTATTGGTTGTTTCTTTCGTTCCCATTTCTTCCCCTTCATATTCTTGTATGTCGTTGATTTTATGTAAGTTCTGTTCATATTTTTCTTTGTATATATCCGTTCAAAGTCAATTGATGTTCAAGGTTGCATTGATGTCTTCATTGTGTAAAAATTAGTGATAGAAAGCAGTGAGTGACGCATCAACAATATAAGTGATACAGGTGTAATAAAAGGTTAATTAGTGAAGTAGACTATTGTGTTAGGAGTCACTGAACTCACCGATCGATCATTCCTCGTCCTTCTCATCTTCCTATTCCTATATAACTTTCTCATTGTCCTCCTATTGTGTAATCCCATGTTGTACTGCCTTGCCAAATGTCTGCCTTATGTTACTCCTTCCTCTAATTCCTCCCCCTCCACTACTACCATTTTATATTTTTCGGCTAAGTGAACCCAGCTTGCCACTCATACAGCGTTGCGTGGCATAAACACAACTAATGAGGTCATCACATAGCTACTACCTCTACGTTAATTAGACAATGCACCGGGATAACAAACTCATTTGCAGGACGAGACTTAGCTCCTCCCACGCGCCGCCGTAAAAAAGGGTTTGCTAAATCCTGCGTGTAATTGCCCAAGGGAACCCTTAGGAAGATGCCACGCGGTCAGGAAACCTTGCCCATTGCAAAAGGGAAAAATTGGGGAGGAAATGTGGCTATGACCCGGTATTTTAGAAAAGGAAGAAAAATGAGAATGACAGACGGTTAGTTCCCACTTGGGACTCTATTGACATAGGTCTTTCAAGACTTGGATGTATTTAATAGAGATAAATGTCGTTTAAAGAGGTTATGGCGTATAGATGAAAGAAGGACCCGGAAATAATGACCGACGAGGAAGGCGAAAGTTATAATGAATGAAAGGTACATGTGAGGTATAGTACACATTTTTTTTAATTTCCAAAATACCCGCTTTCGGTTTTATCCTTCTATCTGCTCCTTCATCTCAAGTTTCCTTTCTAACTATTATATTGCAGCTGTTGTAGACAGGTTTTTTTTTCTTTCAAGCCTATCAAAGTAGTATTCCTCAGGGTTTGTCCTATCACCCATTCTCTATTATTCATAAATGATCATCTGAGTGTAACTGAATATCCTGTTCACTCTTACGCTGATGACTT
>JACEEZ010006399.1:332500-340000 GCA_016584305.1 Chionoecetes opilio | reverse complement strand
GTCAAACTACCCAGTGGTCACGTGCTGTTATGTAGTAAGGATGATGTGTTTATGTGTTTGGTGGTGATGATACGAGTAATCTGTACACATGTTGAACATTGAGTGCACTTATCAGCTGCCCCGTAGAAAAGGGGGGAAGGCAAGGGGCGTGGCCTCCTAGTGCATTTTTACCTTTATTTATTAAAATAGACTATAGGTCAAAGTGGGGAAGTTATGCAGTCTCTCTCTCTCTCTCTCTCTCTCTCTCTCTCTCTCTCTCTCTCTCTCTCTCTCTCTCTCTCTCTCTCTCTCTCTCTCTCTCTCTCTCTCTCTCTCTCTCTCTCTCTCTCTCCCTTCCTGAATCTCATCCATCTTCTTTCTTTCTTCGCCCAGCACTTCTTTCGGAAATAAAAACAGTCATCAGTAATCTTAATCAACTGCTGCTGGGTTTGATGACATCAATATAAATGTAATTAAGAAATGTTCGGATGTAATTTTTCCTTTACTTGTATACATTATCAATAGATCTTTTAAAGAAGGTTGCTTTCCTAAACATCTACAAATTGCAAGAATTGTTCCTTTGCACAAAAAAGGTGAGAAAACATTGCATAGTAATTATAGGCCAGTCTCAATTCTTCCCAGTTTTAGTAAAATTTTGAAAAATTGTTGTCATTAGATTAATGGATTATATTTTTAAATGTTCTATTTTGTCAGATGTTCAATTTGGTTTTCGTCCTAATTACTCCGCCGAACTTGCTTTGCCTCAGCTTTGCCGAAATATGCACAATACTTTAGACAACAAGGGCTACCAAATAACTGTTTTTTGTGATCTGTCAAAAGCCTTTGATACTATAGCCCACTCTATTTTGTTAGAAAAATTAATGGTTTATGGGTTTCGTGGTATAACATTAAACTAGTTCAAAAGCTATTTAAGTTTTAGAAATCAATGCACAGTTTATGAACAGTCCGTGTCTTCTTTCACTTCTGTTAACTGTGGAGTACCACAAGGGTCTATTTTTTTGTGTCCTATTCTATTTTTATTGTATATAAATGACATAACGCACAGTACGGACAAACTTAAATTCATTCTTTTTGCTGATGACACAACAATTTTCAGTCAGGGACAAGACCTAAACTACTTAACTAATACTTTAAATTCAGAACTACATAGGGTTTCTAATTGGATCAAATGCAACAAATTGACCTTGAACATTTATAAAACTCATTGTATGTTATCATCACCTTTAATGTTTCAACCTGAACATATTGATGTGTATTTTGACAATATTGTATTAGAACAATTAGAAGAATGTAAATTTTTTGAAGTTATCATTGATAGTAAATTAAAATGGAAATCTCATATAACTGATGTAACAATTAGACTTAGTAAATTTAATGGTGTCATGCATAAAATACGAAATACCATGACAATTGACTGCTTAAGACAAATATATTTATCATTAGCTTATCCGCATATCTTGTATTGCTCAACAATATGGGGTGGAACCTTTCATACTTTTCTCGATAACCTTTTCCTCGCCCAGAAAAAAATTATACGCACAATGTCCAACACCCAACGCTATGCTCACACAGACCCTCTATTTAGCGACCTAAAATTACTCAAATTGCGTGATGTCATATCCTTACAAACATATCTCTTTGTACATAAAGCATTACATTCAAACAAGGTTGAATGTGACTTTCAATACATATCAAATAATCCAAATACCCGTAGGCCCAATGATTTAAAACTCCCATTATGTAGGACATCTCGTGCACAAAGATACATAACAGCTAGAGGACCAAGTCAGTGGAATCAACTCCCAGAAAATATGTAAAGCATTCAATCGTTCAACATTTTCAAATGGAAAATCAAGCAGAGGTTGTTCAGTGATTACTAGTTTGTATTGTCAGAGTGTTTCGAGTGTATGTATTTGAGTGTAGTATGTGTGTGTATGTGTTTCTATATATATGTATAAGGTACGCCGTAGGTCCAATGAAAAGTGAAATATAGATTATTTCGAATTTGGCAGGGTGTTTTATTATGTAAAATTGAATTTTAAGGGTGGTTTGTCCTCTTCACCTTTTTGGTTTGAGCACTTCTTGCTATGCAAAAATTAACTTTTATATTTATATGCAAAACATAGCTTAGCCCCGCTAAAGTAACGGCTTCATTTGCACCTATCATCAATTCTTGATCGTCTTTTTCAGGATGGCTTCTCCTTGTAAGCCAAGTGGGTCGAAGCCCGCAACTAGACAGAGTTCTGGATCCAAGTTGGCCGCCTTTGTTGGCGGTGGACGAGAGTTTGCTGAGAGTGAGGTGCCTACGTATCGCGGCATGATGAAGAGGGGAATCCTTCTCCAAAAACTCAGCGGCATCCGGGAGGGTGTTGACAAGCGGGGGTACCCAGTCTCATTGCGAAGGATCTGACCCCCATGGTGCTTGCCCAGTGGAAGAAATCAAACGCCCAGTTTGCACCTCCAGTGGTTGTTATTGACCGGTCCGTGACCAGAAGGATAGATACTTTTTGGAAGAAGGTTAGTGAAGTGGTGAGAGACAGAGCAACTAAAGCAGTAAAGGAATTCGTCGAGAAGAATATGGACAGGCTGTTTGACATAACGGCCTGCCCTCACAAGATCTTCCTCTGGAAGGACCAGGAATCCTACTGCTCCAACCCCCAGCTGTGCCACGCGAGAGCACACGTGCAGTGTGACTGCCCCCTGGCCAGCAAAGTCCCTACTTTAGACCTGGAGTGGCTGTACTACCAGAGGATCAAAGTTGGGGAGGAGAGTGCAATGATGATGACAGGGGTAGACAAGAATGAGACGCATAGACAAGTGAAATCAGCAAAGAGAAAGCAGTTGGAAGAGGAGGCTAAGCTGAAGAAGCAGAAGCAGAAAGACGAAAAGGTCAGACGTCTTGAGCTGCAGGAACAGATGTTCCTGGGCCAGGCTGAAGATCACCAGGATTCTGAGGATGGGACGGAGGAGTCGTTCACCCTGCCACGCAGAGGAAAGAGGCAGGAGCAACAGGAGGCTGCCATACTGGTAGACCGACTGCTCAGGGAGAGGCTGGGGTCTCTGGCACCCCTTGTGATGCAGTACTAGGACAGGCCAGCTGCAAGAAGAAACACAATGCCAGTCCGGAACCTGGCGCTGGCAAGCATCCGGTTCGACGTTCCGCCCACTGCTGCTGCTGCCTTGGCTTCTGGATTCCTCCAGGACCTTATCGCTGACGGCCACCTCTCTCCAGACATGTCGTACCTGGTTGCGATCCTAAGAAGCTGAGGAGGGCCAGGCAAGATGCCATGGCATCGACCAGGGACCTTGACCAGGGGAAGCACCAGGGTACCAAAATAGTTGGATTGGGTTACGATGGGAGGAAGAACAAGACCAGGGCGATGGTGCCCGACAGCTATGGGAAACTGCACCCAAGGTTGATCAGGGAGGAGCATGTGTCAGTGACAGAGGAGCCATCTGGAAGGTACCTTTGGCACTTTGTACCAGAGGACCCGGTGCCACCTGAGAAGCCTGAGTTCAAGGTGGCTCAGGCTCTCTATGATCTGCTGGTGACATACGACTCCACCGACTCACTGATCGTACTGCAAGGTGACTCAGCTAGGGCCAACACGGGGTGGAAGGGTGGTACTCACGCCCATTTGGAGAAGATGCTGGGATACAAGCTCTTCTGGAGTATGTGCGTGTTGCACACAAACGAGTTGCCCCTGCGCCACCTTATCACCAGCATCGACGGGCCTACCTCATCTGACACTGGCTTCACGGGTCCAGTGTGCAGTCTGCTGTCCAGCGTGAATGAGATGCAGTACAACGCACAGTTCAGAGGAGTGCCAGGCGGTGAAGATCTCACGGAGATACCGGAGTATATCCTGGTCAACATGTCCACTGACCAGCAGGTCTCCTACCAGCTGGTCCAGGCTGTGAAGCGGGGCGTTGTCTCGTCCGAGCTGCAGGAGATCAAGTGTGGCAAGGTGTTCCACTCCAGATGGCTCACCACAGCCCAGTCGCTCGTGTACATGTGGACCAGAAAGCATGGACTGACTGGCAAAGAACTGAACACCCTGGAAATCCTAGTCAAGTAATGCCTGGAGGTGTACTTCAAACTCTACTCAAACCTACATCAAGGTTCACCACAGACTAGAGGACGGCCCCAAGCACATCCTCACGCAGCTCAGAGTGATGAGGTCGCAGCCCAAGAAGGTCCAAACAGCTGTGACCTTCTACGTGCGGACAGGAGCATGGTTCGCACACTCAGAATGTGTCCTCATGCTGACGGCGAGTCAGAGTGAGGACGACCGCAGGTTCGCCGTGACTCAGATTTTGAAGCTGAGGGCTGGCAAGGAGTATGGGGACACCAGTGTAAGACCTCGCATCATACCCAAGCTGAACTTGTCAGCCACCAACTTGCAGACACTGATCAGCTGGCAGCCTGGCCAGGTGCACGAGCCGGCATTCACCTGTTCACTGTCCGGGGATCAGATCCAGTAGATCCTGGTCAAGCCGTACGAGGTTCCGGAGTTCTCTATCCACACTCAGAGCACCGAAAGAGTCGTGAAGCAGGTGACAGAGGCTGCGGCAGCAGTGGTGGGGCAGCAGGCCAGAGACGGGTTCATCCGGGCTCGGGCCCCAGCACCGGAACCATGCCCTGCTTCAGGTCTAAGAAGGACATGATGGACACGTTCTAGGCCAACGTAGAGGCTGTGATACTGTGATGTAGTGCCTGATGAACCAACTGATCAGAAAGAGCTTACCACGCTAGTCATTTGGAACTCATATTGGTGCATGATGCAATAAACAGGACCAACCGGACATTGCGTACTCATTTAAGCATTATTCGATAAGGGTGCCATATAAAAGTGCGATTTTGCATAGTAAGAATTGCTCAAATGCAAAAATGGAAAATTTAAATCGTCTTAGAATTCCATTTTACATAGGAAATTGGCATGCCAAAGTTGAGAAAAAGAATTTTTGTTATACGGCGTACCCTAATGTATATGTGTGTATGTGAAATTGTGTATATATATATATGCAGCGTGTATATATAGTATACGAATAGTATCGTATGTGCAATATTCTAATTTTCGTTGTATTGTCTGTCATATATGTGTATACTTAGTTATGTATTATACATATTGCTTAGTATATACAGTAGTCATTGTGGGAATTACGGTTGGGTAGAGTAGCCTTATAATATATTAGGCCTAATAAATGACTTTGTCGGCACTAAGAATTAATTTACAGGAATGTATAAGAGCTTCGGCTCAACAAACCGAGCCTTTACAAAAAATTATATGTACTCATAAGTATTACCAATGTATTGAATGGGCCCATAAATGTATCAGTATCTCTCTCTCTCTCTCTCTCTCTCTCTCTCTCTCTCTCTCTCTCTCTCTCTCTCTCTCTCTCTCTCTCTCTCTCTCTCTCTCTCTCTCTCTCTCTCTCTCTCTCTCTCTCTCTCTCTCTCTCTCTCTCTCTCTCTCTCTCTCTTTCTGAAGTACGTATTCGAGTTTTTCATCTCATGAGTACTGCTGCTGACGTTGGTGTATGATGATTACACAAAATATATATGTATTGCTAACCTTTTCTTTGTCGGCGGTTTATCATTGGGTATAACAAAGAGTCC
Organism: Chionoecetes opilio; assembly: GCA_016584305.1. NCBI lineage: Eukaryota > Metazoa > Arthropoda > Malacostraca > Decapoda > Majidae > Chionoecetes > Chionoecetes opilio. Next base: position 334,380 of record JACEEZ010006399.1, on the reverse strand, counting down.
TTGGGCAGTGCTGAAGTAGTCTCACGTCCTTGGCATTGTAGTCAGCTGAGCTACGATGACTGGTATTCCCGAGGCCAGACTTTTTTCTTGAGTTGGGGTTAGCTATCTAATATCATTTAAGTTATTGCTATTGTTATCGTTATTTTATATTTTATTTTTGTTGCTGCTGTTCTTTTTATTCTCGATTATATTGTGCATGTTCTTTCTTTCGTATCCGTCACGACTAGAAGCAGAGTCACTCAATCATAATTATCATTCGTATTTTCTGTTATTTTTTTTTCTCCATTTTTCATACTAATTATAGCTTGTGTCTATCTTCTTCCTCTGTACCACCAGCCACGGAACACTGATGTAGGAAGCAAAGTAAGAAGGAATCAAATATAGGCTGTAAGGCAAATTAATACCCTAGCCTGATCTAAGATTGCATTAACTAACTTACACAACATTTTCTCCATTGTTTTTTTCTTGACATTTTTTTTTCCGGTTAATGAGCCTACTACATCCTTATGATCCAGTAGTGGTTATTTTCCTCGTAGGGATAGTCAATGGCGCCAACTACCGTCCCTCTTGTCACGCAGACCAACCTAATCAAGAGTTGACAAATATATAGACAAGTTAATTGTGGACGCGACAAGTGGTATTCAATAGTCGGCTATTTCGTTTCTCTATGATGAAGAAAAGAAACATATCCCATAATGTCGATATTCATGCAAATCTTCATATCAGTGAATCAAATCATCTTTTTCTTAGGGTTCTTAAGTTTCATTCTAGTGGGTCGAAAAGTGCATTTACAAAGTGGCCCCCCCCCCCCCCCCCCTCTCCTTCCTCTCTCTCTCTCCTCTCTCTCTCTCTCTCTCTCTCTTCTCTCTCTCTCGTCCTCTTCTCTCTCTTCGTCTCTCGCTCTCTCCTCGCTCGCTCTCGCCTCGCTCTCGCTCTCTCTTCTCTCTCTCCTCTCTCTCTCTCGCTCCTCGTCTCTCCTCTCCTTCTCCTCTCTCTCTCCTCTCTCTCTCTCTCCCTCCCAAAGCCCGTCAGGGTGGCAAGGTTGGTAGAGACGTGAGCTTGCAATGTGCAGAGTCCCTGCGCATTCGGTCAGCGGTTCGAGTCCGCCTAGTTCGTGCTGACGTGGCGGCGCTTTGTATAGTCAATAACCTTGTAGTTGGTACTTGCAAAGTGTCTAGATAGGATGAAAATCTTATCTTATCTTATTTCTGACCCAAATTCAATTTCCTCCATGTTTTTGTCTCTCTCAACACACACACACACACCACATACACACACACATACACACACACACACACACACACACACACCACACACACACACACACACACACACACACCACACCACACACACACACACACACACACCACACACACACACACACACACACACACACACACACACAACACACACACACACACACACACACACACACATAACATGAAACATTTTCCAGAAATACAAATTCCCTGATATATTCCATTATTTATTAGGGCATAGTTTAAACTAATATCAAAATATAAATATATGAGTGGCATATCGCAGGATTGGGAGGGAAAGCAGCATTCACGTCTGATTAATGCTTCGAGATCGCCTCTTTCCTCCTCTTCCCTTGCACAACCATCATTAGTTTGAACATCGTTTTACATTGGTAGTGTCAATATTGGTATTTTTCTTTGCCTTGTGTTCTTGTGTGTGTGTGTGTGTGTGTGTGTGTGTGTGTGTGTGGTGTGTGTGTGTGTGTGTGTGTATTCATCTAGTTGTATTTTTTACAGGGCCAGAGCAACGCTCGTATGGCCCCGTCTCCATATCAACATTTTTATCATTCATCCGTAGTGGTTAGTGTTGGCCGAAGCCACCACCCCGGGAGGGGTGTCACA
>JACEEZ010006399.1:322500-327500 GCA_016584305.1 Chionoecetes opilio | reverse complement strand
CTTTTAAAAAAACTCATTGTTGTTATATCCCCTTTTAAATTTTTCAACCTGAACTTTTATTGATGTTTTTTTAAAATTTTGTTTAAAAAATTTAAAAAATGAAAAATTTTTTGAAGTTATCATTGATGAAAATTTTAAAAATGGAAAATCTCATATAACTGATGTAAAAATTAGACTTAGTAAATTTAATGGTGTTGCATAAAATACGAAATACCAGAAAATTTTACTCTTAAGAAAATATTTTATCATTAGCTTACCCGCATTTTTGTTTGCTCAAAAATAGGGGGTGGAAACCTTTTCTACTTTTCTCGAAACCTTTTCCTCCCCCCAAAAAAAATTATACGCACAAAGTCCAAACCCAAAGCTTCTCCCAGACCCTCTATTTTGCGAAAAAATTACTCAAATTGCGTGATGTCCCCTCCTTACAAACATATCCTTTTTACATAAAACATTACATTCAAACAAGGTTGAATGTGCTTTCAAACATATCAAATTCCCCAAAACCCCTAGGCCCCAAAGATTTAAAAATCCCTTATTTGGACATCTCGTGCACAAAGATACATAACATGAGGACCAAGTCGTGGAAAACAATCCCCAAAAAATTTGTAAAGCATTTTAAACGTTCAACATTTTTAAATGGGAAAAACAAACAAAGGTTTTTCAGTATTACTAGTTTTATTTTCAGAGTGTTTGAGGTGTATGTTTTTTTGGGTGTAGTATGGTTTGTGTATGTGTTTCTATATATATGTTAAGGTCCCGTTGGGCCAATGAAAAGGAAAAAGAAGAAGGAGGGGGAAGAAAAAAGAAAAGGGGGGGGGGGGGGGGATACCTTGCACCCCTTTAAATTTTTTAAGAAAAAATTTTCTTCCCCGCAAAAACGGCCATTTGACCCAAATTTTTGTCTTTTTTTGGGGGAAAAGTGGGTCAAGCCCCACAGACGAGTTCTGGACCCAATTTGGGCCCCCTTTTTTTGGGGGTGGACGAAGTTTGTGAGAGTGAGGGTGCCTACGTATCGCGGCATGATGAAGGGGGGGAAATCCTTCCCCAAAAACTCAGCGGCATCCGGGAGGGGGTTGGGAAGGGGGGGGTACCCGTTCATTCGAAGGATCTACCCCCTGGTGCTTGCCCAGGGAAAAAAATCAAACCCCCATTTTTGCACCTCCGTGTTGTTATTAAACCCTTTTCCGTGACCAAAGATAGATACTTTTTGGAAGAAGGTTAGGAAGTGGTGAGAAACAAGCAACTAAAGCGTAAAGGAATTCGTCGGAAGAATATGGCAGGCTGTTTGACTAAGGGCCTCCCCTCACAAGATCTTCCTCTGGAAGGAAGGATCCTATGCTCCAACCCCCAGCTTTTCCACGCGAGAGCACACGTGCAGTGTGATGCCCCCGGGCCCCAAAAACCCCCTACTTTAAACCTGGAGTGGCTGTACTACCAGAGGATCAAAGTTGGGGGGAAGTGCAATGATGAGACGGGGGGTAGACAGAATGAACGCATAGACAAGTGAAACGCAAAAAAAAACAGTTGGAAGGAGGCTAAGTGAAGAAAGAAGCGAAAGAGAAAAGGTCAGACGTCGACTGCGGGAAACAGATTTTTCCTGGGCCAGGCTAAAGATCACCAGGATTCTGGGGATGGGACGGAGGAGTCGTTCCCCCGCCCGCGGGGAAAAGAGGCAGGGCAACAGGAGGCTCCCCAACTGGTAGACCGAGCTCAGGGAGGGGGCTGGGTCTCTGGCCCCCTTTATGCAGTACTGGGACCAGGCCGCTGAAAGAAAAAAAACCCCAATCCCGTCCGGAACCCTGGCGCTGGAAAGCACCCGGTTCGACGTTCCCCCCACTGCTGTGCTGCCTTGGCTTCTGGATTCCTCCAGGCCCTTTTCGCTGACGGCCACCTCTTCCAAACATGTCGTACCTGGTTGCGACCCAAAAACGGGAGGAGGGCCAGGAAAAGATCCATGGATCGCCAGGACCTTGACCGGGGGGAACACCGGTACCAAAATAGTTGGTTTGGGGTTACGATGGGAGGAAGAACAAGACCAGGGCGATGGTGCCCGACGCTAGGGAAACTGCCCCCAAAGGGTTGATCAGGGGGGAGATGTGTCAGTGAAAAAGGGGCCATCGGAAGGTACCCTTTTTCACTTTGTACCAGAGGACCCGGTGCCACCTGAAAGCCTGAGTTCAAAGGGGGTCAGTCTCTATGATCTGCTGGTGAATACGACTCCACCGACCCCACTGATCGTACTGCAAGGTGACTCAGCTGGGCCAACACGGGGTTGGAAGGGTGGTACTCCGCCATTTGGAAAATGCGGGATACAAACTCTTTTTTGGGGTATGTCTTTGCACAACATTGCCCCTGCGCCCCTTTTTCACCAGCATCGACGGGCCTACCCTATCTGACCTGGCCCTTTACGGGCCTGTGCAGTTGCTGTCCCGCGTGAAGAGATGCAGTCAAAGCACTTCAGAGGGGGGCCCGGGTGGAAGATTCAGGGGGAAAACCGGATAATTCCTGGTAACATGTCCACTGACCAGCAGGGCTCCTACCAGCTGGTCCCCAAAGGGTGTGAAGCGGGGCGTTTCCCCCGTCCGAGCTGCAGGGGGGAAACAAGTGGGGGCAAGGGTTCCACTCCCGATGGCCACCACAGCCCATTTGCTGTTACAGTGGACCAAAAAAGCATGGACTGATGGCAAAGAACTGAACCCCTGGAAATCCTAGTCATAATGCCTGGAGGTGTACTTCAAACTCTCTCAAACCTCATCAAGGTTCACCACAGACTAGAGGGGCGGCCCAAAAAAAAACACTCCCCAGCAGCCGAGTGTGAGGTCGCAGCCCAAAAGGTCCCCAAAAAGCTGGACCTTCACGTCCGGCAGGAGCATGGTTCGCACACCAGAATGGTCCCCCTGCTGCGGCGAGTCAGAGTGGGACGACCGCAGGGTTCGCCGTGTCAGTTTTTTAAGGGGGGGCTGGGGAAGGGGATGGGGGGAAACCATGGGAAAAGACCTCGCATCAACCCAACTGAACTTGTCAGCCCCAAAATTCAGACCTGATCAGCTGGGAGCCGGCCAGGTGCACGACCGGCTTTACCTGTTCACGTCCGGGGATCGATCCAGTAATCCTGGTCAAGCCGTACGAGGTTCCGGAGTTTCTATCCACACTAGACACCGAAAAAAAGTGGAAAGCAGGTGACAAAGGCTGCGGAACAGTGGGGGGCAGAGGCCAGAGACGGGTTTCCGGGGTCGGGCCCACCACCGGGAACCATGCCCTGCTTTTAGGTCTAAGAAGGAAAATGATGGGGCACGTTCTGGCCCAAAGTAGGGCTGTGTACTGTGATTTGTGCCGAGAACCAACTGATCAAAAGCTTTTCCACCTGTCTTTGGAACTCATATTGGTGCAGATGCAATAAAAAGGACCAAAACCCACATTGCGACCTTTAGCATTATTGATAAGGGTGCCATTAAAAAATGGGGTTTTGCATAGTAAAATTGTCAAAAGCAAAAATGAAAAAATTTAAATCGTCTTAGAAAAACCATTTTACATGGAAAATTTGGGATGCCCAAAAATTGAGAAAAAAAATTTTTTTTATACGGCTACCCCAATTATATTTTGTATGTGAAATTGGGTTATATTATAAAGCAGCGTTTATTATTATACAATAGTTTGTATGGGGGCAAAATTCTAAAATTTTTGTTGTATTTTCTGTCATATATGTGTATACTTAGTTATGTATTATACATATTGCTTAGTATATACAGTAGTCATTGTGGGAATTACGGTTGGGTAGAGTAGCCTTATAATATATTAGGCCTAATAAATGACTTTGTCGGCACTAAGAATTATTTACAGGAATGTATAAGAGCTTCGGCTCACAAACCGAGCCTTTACAAAAAATTATATGTACTCATAAGTATTACCATGTATTGAATGGGCCCATAAATGTATCAGTATCTCTCTCTCTCTCTCTCTCTCTCTCTCTCTCTCTCTCTCTCTCTCTCTCTCTCTCTCTCCTTCTCTCTCTCTCTCCTCTCTCTCTCTCTCTCTCTCCTCTCTCTCTCTCTCTCTCTCTCTCTCTCTCTCTCTCTCTCTTTCTGAAGTACGTATTCGAGTTTTTCATCTCATGAGTACTGCTGCTGACGTTGGTGTATGATGATTACACAAAATATATATGTATTGCTAACCTTTTCTTTGTCGGCGGTTTATCATTGGGTATAACAAAGAGTCCTTGGGCAGTGCTGAAGTAGTCTCACGTCCTTGGCATTGTAGTCAGCTGAGCTACGATGACTGGTATTCCCGAGGCCAGACTTTTTTCTTGAGTTGGGGTTAGCTATCTAATATCATTTAAGTTATTGCTATTGTTATCGTTATTTTATATTTTATTTTTGTTGCTGCTGTTCTTTTTATTCTCGATTATATTGTGCATGTTCTTTCTTTCGTATCCGTCACGACTAGAAGCAGAAGTCACTCAATCATAATTATCATTCGTATTTTCTGTTATTTTTTTTCTCCATTTTTCATACTAATTATAGCTTGTGTCTATCTTCTTCCTCTGTACCACCAGCCACGGAACACTGATGTAGGAAGCAAAGTAAGAAGGAAATCAAATATAGGCTGTAAGGCAAATTAATACCCTAGCCTGATCTAAGATTGCATTAACTAACTTAACACAACATTTTCTCCATTGTTTTTTTCTTGACATTTTTTTTCCGGTTAATGAGCCTACTACATCCTTATGAATCCAGTAGTGGTTATTTTCCTCGTAGGGATAGTCAATGGCGCCAACTACCGTCCCTCTTGTCACGCAGACCAACCTAATCAAGAGTTGACAAATATATAGACAAGTTAATTGTGGACGCGACAAGTGGTATTCAATAGTCGGCTATTTCGTTTCTCTATGATGAAGAAAAAAACATATCCCATAATGTCGATATTCATGCAAATCTTCATATCAGTGAATCAAATCAATCTTTTTCTTAGGGTTCTTAAGTTTCATTCTAGTGGGTCGAAAA
>JACEEZ010006399.1:312500-317500 GCA_016584305.1 Chionoecetes opilio | reverse complement strand
TTGTAATTGTACTTTATAGTTTCAATTGTTTTTTATTAATGCCTTCCTCAATAGAATAATAATTTTGCAAGATTTTTTTACAAGACAATATTTTCTAATGTTATCTTTTCTATTCTCTTTTTACAACAGGTATGGGCAGGACGTTGTGTAGTACGATTAAGGTTATCCCTGACGCCCTCCAGTGGCGCCACCAGGTGAGTGACACCATGACTATTTATACCGCTTCCCCAGACACAAGGTATTGCATCCTCCTCACAAGAAACTTCTATATGTGCGTGATTTTTGTCTCAAATTAAAACTTATTCTGCTTTAATCAAGCCATACAAGCCAGCGTGCATTTTGGTGTTGACTATTCGTGATGGAGAGATGATGTGCCGATGGTGATGAGTGGAGCGGCACCACGTGTGCTGCTGAGGCGGTGGATACGTGGCCCTCGTGGGCTTCTTGTTCTTAATTCATGATGCCAGGGAATGTTTGATCGCTCCCTCGTGGCAGGAGGGATTTGTATTATGTGAATTTTATTAGATTATCATTATTTGTATTATTATCACTAATTTTTGTTATCTTTATTACTAGCGGTAATCGCGCCCCCGACCCGGTTTTGCCGGAGGGCCCGCCCATGCAGACCCCTCCTATGCCGACGCAGGGGAGGGGTCTGCCTATGACGAGTGCGGGGCAAAGCCCTCGGGAATCCCGCACTCTAAATCAAGTGGTAGGGCCCCCTAGCCCAACTTTTTTTTATGGGGGTGGCCGGGGCGGTGCAGAGGCGGCGCCTGCCCGTCGAATCACTCCTGGGATCAACCTGCGGAGGGTTCTTCGTGTGGGCTCGTGGAACGTTCTGAGCCTCTCAGACGATCATCGACTACCTCTCCTATCGGGCGAGCTCAGTAGGCTGAGGGTGGATATAGTGGGACTCTCTGAGACGAGGAGGCCTGGCAGTGGCGAGACTAGCAGTGGGGGTTACACCTACTACTGGTCCGGCATGAGCAATGGTCACCGTGTACGGGGAGTAGCTATAGGCATCTCCAGCAAACTGCAGCCGTCAGTTGTTGAGGTTACTCCGGTTGATTAGCGTATAATGCGGGTGAGGATGAAACACACTCTGGGTTTCATGTCTCTTGTTGCAGTGTACGCTCCTACCGAGATGCGTAAAACTGAAGAGAAGGAGATGTTCTACGCCAAACTCGACTCTGTATTAGACCAGTGTCCTCCTCGGGACACACTCATTGTCTTGGGCGACTTCAATGCTACTACTGGCACTGTGAGAGATGGCTACGAGTTATGTGTTGGTCCCCATGGCTCCGGTACCAGAAACACCAACAGTTCTCTGCTTCTGAACTTTGCAAGGTCCAGAAGGTTGAGAATTGCAGGTTCTTGGTATCAGAGACCAGAGCTGCACCGCTGGACATGGTATAGTAATGCCGAAGGGGTAGCTAAGGAGATCGATCGACCACATCCTCGTTAGTACCCGTTGGAGGATCCTCCAGAACTGCAGGGTTTACCCGAGTGCTGAGTTCTTTGGCACAGATCACAGCTTGTTGCTGCTACATTTAAGCTTCATGTCAAGTCCAGAAGAATCTCAAGAGGTAACCATACTGTGTTTCATCTTGAGGAACTGAAGGACTTGACATGTGCTCATGAGTATGCGGTGGCAGTTTCAAATCGGTTTGATGTGCTCGGTGCTCTCGGGGACCCTGTAGAACTGTGGGATACCTTCAAACGTGAAACTCTACAGGCTGCCAAGGAGTGTATTGGGGAGCGCCCGAGGTCAAGGCGTGGTTTTGTCTCGACGGAGACGCTGGAGAAAATCGAGGAGAGTCGCGCTGCTAGGCTGGCTGGGAACCAGGACCAGCACAGGGCTCTGTCACGCCGGACTTGAACCCTCCTGGGGTTCTAGGAGAGGAGATGTCAGGAGTCTCGCTGAGGATGTCGAGGGTCATTTGAACGCTAATGACCTCCGACCCGCCTACCGAGCCCTGAAAAAGCTCCGTTCCAAGTCTCCTTCTTGGGCGAGTGCTATTCGAACAGCAGATGGGCGCCTCGTATCGGACATGGATTGGCAGATGGCTCGTTGGGCTGAGTACTTTGGGCAGTTGTTCACGGTGGACCCTCCAACTGAGCAGCTTCACACCACTGGGCTACAGGCAGTGGATGCCGATCCTCCCATTGACGAAACCGCACCCTCTCTTGACGAAGTCAGAGAGGCTGTAGCAAAGTTGAGGGGTGGAATGGCAGCTGGTGTTTGTAATATCAGTGCGAAGCTCCTCAAAGCTGGGGGTGAGGCCATGATCCGCGGGTTGCATGCTGTCCTGACTGCCGTGTGGCAATCAGGTACCATTCCTCCTGACTGGAAAAGGGGGCTGGTCGTCCCCATCTGGAAAGGGAAAGGGGACCGTCAGGACTGCAACAATTACCGCGGTATTACACTGCTCAGCGTACCAGGCAAGGTGTTTGCCCCTCTATTGCTGACACGGATCCGCAGTCATCTGGTGAAACATCAGAGACCTCAGCAGTCTGGGTTCACGCCTGGTAAGTCAACAACGGACCGTATCCTAGCGCTTCGTGTCCTGGTGGAACGCCGACGTGAGTTTCGACAGGGGATGCTTGCAGCCTATGTTGATCTCAAGAAGGCGTTTGACTCAGTGCATCGTGAGTCACTCTGGGATCTTCTGCGACTTCGAGGGATTCCTGCAAGGACTATTGGTTTGATAACTGGTCTGTATTCTGGGACTGAGAGTGCTGTGAAGTGTGGGGCAGGTGTATCCAGCTTCTTTCCTGTGAATACAGGAGTGAGGCAAGGGTGCGTCCTTGCCCCATCTCTTTTCAACGCTTGTATGGACTGGGTATTGGACAAGGTTGTAGATCAAAGTGATTGTGGAGCATCCGACGGCAACACCAAGATCACTGATCTTGTTTTTGCCGATGATGCAGTAATCTTTGCTGAGTCGCTGGAGGTCCTGGTGATGGCTCTCGAGACGCTACACGAGGAGGCAAAGCCTTTGGGACTTGAGGTCTCCTGGCTCAAGACCAAGGTCCAGGTGTTTGGAGACTTACTAGATGAAGCAGTACAGTCTGTTCATGCGTGTGGCGAGGACATTGAGATCTTGGAAAGTTTTACATACCCTGGTAGCGCAGTCCATAATGACGGCGGGTCACGTCAAGAAGTCTTACGGCGGATTGGCATAGCCCACGGTGTTATGGACTCGCTCAGCGGGAGTATTTGGCGTTGTCGGTACCTGTGCAGGAGGACAAAGATCCGGATCTTCAAATCGCTTGTGATCCCTGTCTTACTCTATGGTTGTGAGACATGGACACTAAATAGTGACTTGAAGAGACGAATCAATGCCTTTGGTAATAAGTGTCTTCGCAGAATCATGGGGATGATTACGTGTCAAATCAGCGATTGGACCGTGAGACTGGGATGATTACGTGTCAAATCAGCGATTGAACCGTGAGACTGAATCGAGGCCTATTACCTGCATAGTCCGTCAGCGCCAACTTCGGCTATATGGGTATGTGGCACGCTACCCTGAAACCGATCCTTCCCATCGGGTTGTGTCTGTAAGAGACAATCCGGCGTGGAGGAGGCCAAAGGGGCGCCCACAAGGCTCGTGGCTGGGGCAAGTTGATGTTTCTTGTCGAGAGCTGCTTGATATGGGAAAGGAGCCTGCATGGAAACTCGCGCGTGGTGACCCCCGGGAGTGGCGTCGTAGGGTGGGTGAGGCGACGCGCCCCCCGGCGTATGCCCCCAATGATTGATTGATTGATTATTACTAGTAATATTCTTCTCATTTCTATTATCATATAAATGTAATGATAATGATAATGATTGTAGTACTAATAATGATAAGTGATAGTATAGTACCACTGATGATTCTGAAAAATATATATTTGATGACATTGTTAGTAATATTGATCTTATTTAATTTCATTTATAGACTTTTTCAGTATTTTTGTTGTTGTAGCCGTGGGTAGGCAGGGAGGCAGGCAGGGGGGCCAGGGTGTGCCGGTGGTGACGTGGTGTCTCCCGCCGTTACAGACTTGAGCTATTTTCTCCTCTTTCGTTTCACCTTTTTTGTGGTGGTTATTAGGGAGGCGGGAAGGGTCCTGCGCCAGAATATATTGGCGAAGCTTTTTCTCTCTTTTAATAGTAAAGGAAATTTTGTGATGTCCCAAGGTGCTTATATTTTCCGGTATCAAAATTGTTGACTTAGAAAAATTTACTAAAGTATATGTGACGATGAAGGCTTTTTCCTCCTGGCAACATTTTTACGTAATGGAGGTGTCAAGTTTCAGGAATGGACTATTAAGAGTGATTAATGGCGTCCTAAATTAATACGTTCATCATGGTTTTGAGGCTGAATGTATTTTTATTCTCTGTATATGAGAGTAATAAGGAGATTAATGTTTCGTAATATCCAGAAACAAAAGCACGGCCATCCATCCGGGAAATAGAGGCTGTTCGCGTGAAGGAGGAAGCGTTTGTGTTGGTCTAAGTGGCGACGCTACCCTTAGTTTCCTGATGGTCGGTCCTCCGTTCGGTCCTCCTACGTATCCGTGTGTTTATCTCAAGTTATCACCGCATTTCTCCGGCGGACTGTACACCTGATGAAGTATTTTGGGTTTTTTGTTGAAGTCTGCGACAGTCATTGGATAACATTTTCCCTTATGTGCCAACCGGGCAGTAATTTTTTGGTAGATTTAGAATCGGTGTGGGAACTTTAAGCTCTATATCCACACTACGTTATTTCCATTGTTTGTTCTTTCTTGGATTCACTGTGTATTACGTTTCTATGAGTAGGACTTCGTTTTAGATGAAGTTTGTAATAGTTTATAACACTCTAGTCAGGTGGAGTTAGTTACAGTTGTGTGAGGAAACTGTCACAATAAAGTCTTAAGTTACGTTGTGTCCACTTCAAAACTGACTACTCCAGTGCTCTCTGTAGTGGAGCCGTGTAGCGTGTCTTCATGTAAACTAAAAAAGAATATGCAGACTCATC
>JACEEZ010006399.1:282500-307500 GCA_016584305.1 Chionoecetes opilio | reverse complement strand
CAATCTTCATTCATCACTGTTCATGCCGCTCTCATATGCACAATTATTCATCATGCCATGCAGCCTCTCATATACAAATGCTCCATTATCACTGCTCATGCCAACCTCATATGCACATCTCCATTCATCACTGCTCATGCAACTATCAATGACAATCATCATCACTGCTCAATGCTCATGCCAGCCTCTCATATGCACAATCTCCTCACTCATCACTGCTCATGCCAGCTCATGTACCCATTTGGAAGTTTGTTCAGCACAGAGCAAGACACACAAACGAGTATAGTTTCAGACAGATAGAGAAGAGCGATATGATACAGGCAGTTGTCTTAGAAGAATAGGAAATGCAGGGGAAAAAAAGAAGGCTTATTGAGAGCAGAATAAGGACGATGTCAGGCCGGAGGACATCAGAGAAAAAGAGGAACATAGATGTGAAGGAAGGTTAAAAAATGAGAATTGAAAAGAGGTTGATGAAGGTAAAGTTATAAGAGCACCATGAAGTTTGAAATAAAAAGAGTATTTCAGAGGTAAAGAAATATTAGAATGAAAGATAGGTAAAGAAACAAAATAAAGTTGTAAGTTTAAGAATGAATGATATAGTGAGGGAAGAAAATATAAATGAAGAAAGTTAAAGGCAAGAAAGAAGTCAAAGGAGGGAAATGGAAGTAGGGAACTCAATAAGATACAAACTGGAAGAATGAAAATTTAGCTGGAATAAATAGAAAGATTGTAACTGATATCGGGTACAGGTAAGAGTCAGGCCCAAGGCAACGAAAGCAATAGATGTCAAAGATAAGAGGGGAAAATAAAAATAAACGAAAAGAAGATTTAGACGTGCTTGAGGCAAGGGAATAAATAGAAGGAAGACAGAGAAGCGAGGCTCAGACGACGCAGGCACGGCACAGGGTTAGAATGACACACAAGGCTGGGAGGCAGAGCAGAAGCGTGGGAACAGGCAGGTCAAGGGAGTTACTGCAACAATCTACTCCAACAACAGCGCACTAAAGGCGTCCCTTCAACATATTTATCGATCCATTATGCCAACATACTGTAGTCTACACTTAAAGTTAGAAGCTACAACAAGTCTCAATGACAACATACAAGTCAATGCTACGAAGAGAAATACAATAAATATAAATAAATCAGTTATCAGTACGAAATACATTGAACTTATTCCTAACTACAGTAATATACATGAAATGTGATATGAGCTTGATTTTTTTTGTTTTATCCTGAAATTTTACTTTTGCTGCAGTGGCAGAAAAAAGAAACTTTTTTATTATACAGTGTTTTGTAATGAAATGCTTAATTACATACACAAATGACAATAAAAAGCCATCAAATATAAGCAAAGATTTGAAAGAACACGTATTTTCGCTTAATGAAAAAATATTGATTGGCAAAATGATTCTTTTATTGGGCGATGTGACGCAAGCAAGCTCATAACACTCGCTAACTAATAAGAGTTAAGTATTAGTGAAGCTGTGAAGCCCAGTACTGCTGCTGGTGCCTTTGCTGTTACTACTGTTGCTGTTTTATAAGTACCACAACAGCGGACCAACAACCTGGGGTTCACAGTACAGCTACCGATGATATTTTCCGCCTTACCACACGGAATTATAATCTAAATAGACACAAATAGAAAATACAAGTATGATATAAATGATATTAAAACTTATGTTACTCAGAACCTTACAAATCACAACCAAGAAACCAAATACAGATCAAGAAAGCAACTGATCATAGAAGACAAAGACGAAAAATTCAGGCAAAGAAATGTGAGGTGGGAGAGGACGAGGACGAGGACGAGGACGAGGAGCAGCTACGGGAAGCACCGAGGACTTACGTAAAGTGAAATGACAAGGAAGTTGTCGGGAAAAAAGTGGCACAAGTTTTTTGTCTTCGTGTCGGGGCTTGGCGTTAAGATGGTGAGGATGGTGCACGAGGATGAAGAGGAAATGGTGACAGTATGGATCCCTTAAACACAAATACTCCCTCAAATTAAGACGATTACTCTATTTTTTTCTCCATAATTTTTATCCGATTAGTGTTGCCACTCTATAAGTACTAAAACAGCATTTTCTTTTGGAATATGCCGTAAATGTGAGCTTTTTTTTTTTTTAATTTATTGGATATTTTCGTTGGCCTTATATTTTCAAATGACAAGCGTCGGCAATTTGTTTTTTTACTTCTATCCTTATACGCAATTAATTTTTTTTTTTTATACATTGAAGCCTATAGCGCTTGTCGGCTATTATGTTTTTCCTTGAGGGCTCAGGTGGTTGGCCCTGCATATTTTGGAGGGTCGTGATGGTTGGCCGTCGCCCGTTGGTTGCGCAGGCTGGATTTTTATAGTGACACTTGTGATCTATAGGTGAAGGTCCGTTTTCTGTGATGGTCATGGCCAATCTTCAGTTTAGGGTTATGCTGCCACTTGGTGTTCCTCTGCTGCACTTGAAGTCGCAGTCGAAAGTATAGGAATGTAGCATGCGGGTTTCTTCGGCCACTCGACTATGGATTTACAGTTGCTCCTTGGTGGGACTTGAATTCGGTACCTTGTGCTCACCTCCCAGGCTCTTCTCGACCACGTTTAAGATGGCCGAAAAAGTGGCAGGATTCGAACTCGGAACTCGAAGTTCACCACTCCAAGACGCTAACCACTCGGCCGCCGCCACCACCACTAGTTAGAAGTTAAGATATGAAAGTTTGTATAATCAGAGAGGGAGGGAGAGAGAGAGAGAGAGAGAGAGAGAGAGAGAGAGAGAGAGAGAGAAGAGAGAGAGAGAGGAGAGAGAGAGAAGAGAGAGAGAGAGAGAGAGAGAGAGAGGAGAGAGAGAGAGAGAGAGAGAGAGAGAGAGAGAGGAGAGATATTATTATATATAATATATATATATATATATATATATATATAGCAGGCTGACGAGAGTGTTACGGGGGAGGAAGGCATGAGAGGGCGTGGGCGGAATGACGCGTGGGTGGTATTGACGCAGAGAGGAGGCGGTGCAGGTGGACGTGGAGGGGGTGGGAACGGAGGGACGGCCTTGAACACAGTGGGCGGGGCGGTGCGGGGCGGGGCCTTTTCTCTTTGCTTCTCTATCGGTCTTCTCTTCTCTGTTATCTTTCCCTCTCTGCCTGGCGCGTTGCTGTGGGTTCCATGCCTTTGCTATATCAACAGAAAGGGAATTAACGACTCCTTTTCCTGCTTCCATTTCATCCCTCCCTCCTTCCCTCCCTCCTTCCCTTTGTCCTTCCCTTTCTCAGTATTTTTCACTTCGTTATATTTTTATGCTTTGCGCATTCAACGTGGCAATTTTGACATGTCATGATAATCGCAGACTCCAGTCTTGTTATTATGTTTCATGTCGAAAATTCGGGTATATATGAAGATCATATTTTCTCCCCAAAGATTACGTCTGGAACGCCGTATTTTTTTTTCTTTCATTTTCGTGTTAGGCGCCTGGAATTTTTTGGTGCTGGAATGATTGGAATTGGTAGTCGGTTGTGTGCCTTTTTGTGCCTTTTTGTGTGTGAAGCGTGTGGCGGTGTCCTACTCTTGTCAGTGTGTGTGTGTGTGCGTGTGTGTGTGTGTTTGTGTGTGTGTTTGTGTGTGTGTTTGTGTCGGTGTGGTTTTGCATATTGATGTTTATATTTATGTGTGCTTGTTTGTTTTCTCTATTTTGTATCTCACTCTTTCTCTCTCTCTCTCTTACTGTCTCATACACACACACACACACACACACACACACACACACACACACACACACACACACACACACACACACACACACACACACACACACACACACACACACACACAACACAACGCACACACACACACACACACACACACACACACACACACACACACACACACCACACACACACACACACACACACACACACACACACACATTACCTTCCTTATGCATTCACCTGGTCGAGTGTGCTGACTACCTGGCCAAGCTCACTAGATAACCCATGGAGAGATGCTAGAATATACGATTCAGTGACTACAAACGCAAAACAACGTGAACAAACAAGGTAAAAGTATCATCGATAATACAAAAAATCATGTTTAGGAATTCTAATATCGATATATCACTGTTTGACCGGAATATGTACGTGGAATATATTTTTTCTTAGATCAATTAACGAAGCAGCCTGAATTTTCAATCTGCCCGCAGACCAACGTGACTCGAGTAATGTTCAGATTTAATTAATCCCCGATGCAACGTTTGGTTGTACCTCCATCTTTTATTACTGACATCAGTTGTGTATAATATTTACGTTGCGCTTCGCTCGTGTAAAGATAAACTACAAATACGAAACATTGAACAGATGGGACAGTTAAGTATGTGTGTGTGTTTGTTTGTTTGTTTGTTTGTTTCCGTGTGTGTGTGTGTGTGTGTGTGTGTGTGTGTGTGTGTGTGTGTGTGTGTGTGTGTGTGCGCGTGCGTGCCTGCGTACGTGAAAAGCTAACTGTCGAAACTTATTGTAAATAAAACTATGAAATTGGGGCTACAACTAGAAATTAATTTTGCACCGTGAAAGAGAGAGAGAGAGAGAGAGAGAGAGAGAGAGAGAGAGAGAGAGAGAGAGAGAGAGAGAGAGAGAGAGAGAGAGAGAGAGAGAGAGAGAGAGAGAGAGAGCATAACATAGCCGGGAGAGAGAGAGTTAGACAGACAGACAAATACCACGAAATATGGGTCGAACAACGAAATTTCCTTGCTAAAAATTTCCCTCACGTCTGACAAGCTAAACTAAGCGTGGCCGTACCCTCGAGGGGGCCGCCGCCAAGACCTGCTCCAAGATGGCCAAAGTACCGTCCTTTGTCTCACCTTTTTCCCCCCTTTTTTATTATTTAATGGTCTCGGAACGTTCCCTGGAAGCTTTGACCGTTTCAATTAAGGTCAGCGGTTAGAGGGGCGTGTGGCAGGGATGATGGGTCCTGCGGAAAGCGGTGAAACGCTATATTGAGGTGACAGGGTGCCTGGAGGCTTCTTTGGTGGGGATGAATCGTCGCGGGGATAGGCGAGGGGAAGGCTATGCCAAGGAATGGGAGTGTTGGGGTGGCAGGATGAAGTATGTCAGGTCAAGAGATGGTTGTAAACAATGGCAAGTCTTTGTTTTTTATTGTTTCTGAAAAGTATTGCGAGAGTTTCTGGGGTCGGGATTAGTGTGAGTAGTGTGTTGGGTGAGGATTGTCTGGCTAAGGAATATGTCCCTCACTTTAGCTGGGAATTCTATCTCAGTTTTCTATATTTCTATGATTGGTATTGCCTTATATAGAAGCCTCGCCCGTTCCCTGATTGGAATATACTTGAGAATTACACCAACACACACACACACTACTACCAAACAAGACCCGTCCATCTATACTGTCATAGTTTGACGAGAAAAATGTTCTATCAGCTATAAAGTTATATTCCCATGTGATATAGTATACATAATACCCTAGCTGTACCCTTTTGAGATATAAATGTTGGAATATCAGCTTTATATTTCTGCTTTTTTCTCCCTCGTGTCTTTCTTTCATTTCCTAACTTTATGATATCGCTTAGCACTAGAATTTGCGACCTTGCCTCTGAAATGTGTAAATTGAGCAACTCAATAAATAGCGTGGGATTTATCGAGAGCTTAAAAGGAAAATGCTAAATTTGCAAGTTTCCAAAATTCTTTACGGCATTAGTAAGAATATTTAAAAAAATTGGGCAAAGAACCTGATTACATTTATTTTTTGAACAAACAATTCGATTATTTTTTTCTATTGATATGTCAATTTTATGCTCTTTTTTTACCTCCGCCAACGAAGTTGGAGGGGTTATGTTTTCACCCCGATCTGTCTGTCTGTCTGTCTGTCTGACTGTCTGTTTGTTAGTGTACAGGATTTCTCGAAAAGTTACCAATAGATTTGGATCAAACTCAGTATACGAAGTCTATTTGGTATAAGGAAGAACTGATTTAATTTTGGATGAAATCTATTGACAACTGTTGCCATGGCAACCAATTGATGAAATATTCGGGCGGAGGTATGCGCTCTACTGAGTGCCCCTCCCCCTCTAGTTTCTTCTCGTTTCATCGTTGCCATGACTGGTAAGGTTGTGTCAGATCTCTCCTTCCTACGCTCTCCTTCAACTGATTCTTATTCACTGGAACAAATTTTTACGTCACGTCTTATGATTTTCTGCCATGCTATTACCCCCCCCTCTCTCTCTCTCTCTCTCTCGCTCTCGCTCTCGCTCTCTCTCTCTCTCTCTCTCTCTTTCTCTCTCTCTCTCTCTCTCTCTCTCTCTCTCTCTCTCTCTCTCTCTCCTCTCTCTCTCCTCTCCTCTCCTTCTCTCTCTCTCTCTCTCTCTCTCTCTCTCTCTCTCTCTCTCTCTCTCTCTCTCCTCTCTCTCTCTCTCTCTCTCTCTCTCTCTCTCTCTCTCTCTCTCTCTCTCTCTCACCCTTTTTATCCACTAGTTATCCCCAGTCTACATTCGCCTCACATTTCATCGCTTCACACTTTCTGCTTCACACTTTTTTCTTTCCAGCTCACACCTCGCATTCCCTTAACTTCCACCTCCTCTTCTTCTTACTCTTACTCTTCTTTCTTCTCACGACTCACTTTTTCTTCTTTTACTCTGACTTCTCCGTTGCTTCTCACTACCACCTTCTAGTCCCAACTCTAATCTCTCAAAATTCTTCCCTTGCCCCTTACATGACCCCAACTTTTATTTTCTGTAACTACCTTTGCTCCTTACACTTCCCTCCTTCCATTCCCCTTGCTATTTCTTGCTAACACTTGGCTCTTTCCTACTCATTGCTCCTGCATCCTTAATCTGCATATAATTGCATATGTGCCAACACGTCGGAGAGTCATTAGGCAATTCAAGACGATTGGCTCTCTCTCTCTCTCTCTCTCTCTCTCTTCTCTCTCTCTCTCTCTCTCTCTCTCTCTCTCTCTCTCTCTCTCTCTCTCTCTCTCATGCTTACACGTGTCAGGGCATTTATAGGCGGTCATTATAGAGGGGTCTTTGTGGTAATAAGCCTTACGGTCAGTATTTCGGTGGGCGGTGAGTATTTCCCCTTGCCAAGCTTATATACTGTAGCAGCTTTATCTTGTTATGAGAGGGCTTAGTGAGTTTGTACCCATGTTGGGGTTATAACACTAAGTAGGCTATAGCGTGTGGTGTGACTATTGGGTTCTTCTGTATTGTTTGGATGTGGTCGAGGGGATGTGGGTCTGTGTGGTGGTGTTGGGTGATAAATTGATTTGATTATGGAAGTTCAATTTGAATTTTTTTATTTAAGGCGTATGACATAATTCAACTACATTATATTTCACTGTTATGATGCAATTTTAATCATAATCTTCACTTTTACATTTTTTTATTGCAATATATAAGATTCGTTTGTAACAATTCTTTCTCATTTTCCCTTCAGAATCACCTTCAAATTTTCTCTTTTTCCCACACGTCATTCTCTGCTATGTCTTATTATCGTCCAATTATCATATCATTTTGCTCGTCCACACAAGCTGACTTCAGGATTTCGTCAAAGCTTTGATTCATCTCGTAACCTCGTTATCACACGAACAAATTCACTTCAGTGGATTGAGCGAAATGTCATTAGGTATTGATGGAAAAAAATACAAAAAAGGATGTGAGAGAAATGTATAAAAATGTGTGGAGAGAGAGAGAGAGAGAGAGAGAGAGAGAGAGAGAGAGAGAGAGAGAGAGAGAGAGAGAGAGAGAGAGAGAGAGAGAGAGAGAGAGAGAGAGAGAGAGAGAGAGAGAGAGAGAGAGAGAGAGAGAGAGAGAGAGAGAGAGAGAGAGAGAACAAAAAGAAGAAAGGAATAGATAGCGTGACATAAAAACTTGTCTTTTATCTGTGTATCTGTTTGTCAGTTTTACTACGCCCAATTTTTTCTCTCAATCATATGTTTTCTAGCGTAATTTGGTAAGTCAATGAATCTAACCTATTTAGTGATGGTACTTTTGTTGTTCTTATCATATTATCATTAGTTATCGTCTTCTATCCTATCCCCATCCTCTTGCTTCATTTTATCCCCTAGTTGTTTCTTCTATTTACTTTATTCCTCTATATTGTCCACTTCTCTATCTCTTTGGGTTCCTTATTTTCACCTTTTCATTCCCCTTCTCTACTGTCCTTCTCTCTTCTTACTTACATGCCCTTATCTGTACCTTTTTTCTGACTTTTTGTCTAATATCCACATCGTTAACTTATCAATAGTGCCTCGTCGTCCTTCCAAAATACCTACATAACACCTCTCCTCCTCTAATCCTTGTTATTAACATCCTCCATAGGCTTGTCAATATATCCTCTTCGCTGCTTTTTATCAATTGCAAGAACGTGATACTTTGCCATTATTCCCTATCCTATGGTAACGATGTCATTATTTTCCTCTCCTTCAATATTATCTTCGCTGATATCACCCTCCCTTAATTGCCTTCATTACTATCAGCCTTCCATTAATTATAAAGGCATTATTGCATCCCCCTCCTTTGATTTCCTTCCCTGAGCCGACCTTCCAAGTCCCCCTTAGCTTATATCAGGAATGAGCAGTGACGCTACTGCCTCTCCTCCTCATCTTACATATCTCGTCTCCTTTCCTCTCCTCTCCTCTCCTCTCCTCTCCTCTCCTCTCCTCTCCTCTCCTCTCCTCTCCTCTCTCTCATTTATTCTCGGTATTTGTTTGTTTTCACTTAGCCAGAGTAATAAACGTCCGCCCAAAGTAGTGCTTACTCGTGCAAGGGAAAGAAAGGGAAGGCAAGGAGGTAAGGGAGGGGAAAAAGATTTAGAATTCCTCGCCACCATTCCAAATCAACCTTTCCTTGCCTCACCCAATTTTGTGTCCTTCTTCCTCATTCCTTGTCCTCCTTCCAACTCTCCACCTTTCTCTCTTTCCTTCCCCACTTCCTTTTTCTTTCTCTCTCTTCCTCTTCGTCCAACCAACACAGGCGGGAAGATTTTTTGACCACACGAAAACTCTTGACTTCTTTTCTTCCTTTGATTCTTCTTTCGTTTCGCTGATACAGTGGAAGGAAGACGAAAGGATTTATAGCAAATTATATATCTACTCTGTCATTAGATTTCTGTATTTTTGATTACTTTTCTTTAGATTTTTCGTGATAGATATTTTCTCTTATTTTCTTGTATACATGTTTGGTTAGGAGAGAGAGAGAGAGAGAGAGAGAGAGAGAGAGAGAGAGAGAGAGAGAGAGAGAGAGAGAGAGAGAGAGAGAGAGAGAGAGAGAGAGAGAGAGAGAGAGAGAGAGAGAGAGAGAGAGAGAGAGAGAGAGAGAGAGAGAGAGAGAGAATACTTGTGTAATTGTAACGTGTAGCTTAATTGTATATGTATGGTTGGAATAAAAAATATTTTCTATGATTTTAGTTTTTCAGTCAAATAGTTATAACAAAAGTGAATTTATTTTTTCTTTTCCGCGGCTGAATCTTGTCTCAGTATTTATTTTATTTTCTCTTTTCTGTCATTATCAATAATCTTTAGAAGGCTTTTTCCTGAGATTAAACTATTTTTTTCGCCTTCCTTATTGTTATCACCAGCATCACTTCGTCCTCTGTCGTATATTTTCCTTTGATCTTAATTAAACTCCTGCTCTTCCTTTTTTCTTTTTCTAATTTTTACTCTAGTTTTATGCTCCATTTCTTTATTCTTAATAATATTGTCATCCTTAGTACTTATATGTTTTGTTTTCTCAATTTATTTATATTGGAATATAACTCCGACGACAATTACCATCACCATAGTGTTACCGCTCTTGTAGATTTGTCATTACTATTACTGTTGTTTCTCTTTTCGCTTTAGTTATCCATGTGTTCTAGCCATTACATTTTGCTCTCACCTGCAAAAAACAAAACAAAAACATAATTGGCGGTATTGTGTAATCACTTCACCAACACGATAGACGCCTCAAAAGCAAGTCTAGCCACCGCCGCTGACTCGACATTTCAGCCCTTATGCTACCACGCTTCAAGGCCCATTTCACAGATGGCTGCGATTTGCCGTGTCATTAGTTACCTTTCTTCCGGCCCACCTCGCGCCTCCAATTTCTGTTCTCTTAAAGAACAGAAATTTCGTGATGGTTAATTTTGTCTACCATGGAATAACGGCTTTTAACCCTCGGCCAGAGGCCGATTGGGTTACGGTAATGATACGCGTGTGTCTGTCCTGCTTCTCGGTAAATGCGTCATTATTTGTGCAAGAAATCAAATCAGATACTCAGCGACTGATGACAGTGAAGAAAACAAATGCAGGATTTTCTCTGAAAATGTTTCGTTACAGAGATATATGGTTTTTATTGATAGATAGATGGCACGAAGATGGCAACACCATTTCAGCACCAGTTTCGAGCACTAGGTCAAACATAACAGCTGAAAGTTGGCAGATGTAGTATATTCATGCCATAATGTTTCATTCTTATTTAGTACTGTGGCAGAAGTTCTAGTAGTAGTAGTAGTTCCACCTTTCCTTCTTGCTGGAAGTTTGCTCACATCCAAACTGTTCATAAGAAGGGTGACCGCTCTAATCCTTCAAACTACCGTCCTATAGCTTTGACTTCCTGTATTTCTAAAGTTTTTGAATCTATACTTAATAAGAAGATTCTTAAGTATCTATCTGCTCACAATCTTCTATCTGATCGTCAGTACGGTTTCCGTAAAGGGCGATCTACTGGCGATCTTCTAGCTTTCCTAACTGAATCTTGGTCATCCTCCTTTAGGGGTTTCGGTGAAACTTTTGCTGTTGCCCTTGACATAAGCTTTTGATAGAGTCTGGCACAAATAATTAATTTCCAAACTACCCTCATTCGGTTTCTATCCTTCTCTCTGTACCTTCATCTTAAGTTTCCTTTCAAACCGTTCTATTGCAGCTACTGTAGACGGACATTGTTCTTCCCCTAAATCTATTAATTATATTATTAATAGTGGTGTTCCCCAGGGTTCTGTCCTATCACCCACTCTCTTTCTATTATTCATTAATGATCTTCAAAGTCTAACTCAAAGCCCTATCCACTCCTACGTTGATAATTCTACCCTGCATTTTTCAACGTAGTTTATTAGACGTCCAACTCAACAGGAACTAAGTGATTCACGGAGAGATGCCACCGAGCGCCTAACTTCTGATCTTTCTATAATTTCTGATTGGGGCAAAGCAAACCTTGTTTTGTTCAATGCCTCAAAAACCCAATTTCTTCACCTATCTACTCGACAAAACCTACCAGATAACTATCCCCTCTTCTTCAATGACACTCAACTGTCTCCTTCTTCTACAATGAACATTCTAGGACTATCCTCTACTAAAAATCTGAACTGGAAATCTCACATCTCATCTCTTGCTAAAACGGCTTCTAAGAAGTTAGGTGTCCTGTGGCGTCTGCGTCCTTTTTTTTCTCCCTCCCAATTGCTTGCTCTCTACAGGGGCCTTATCCGCCCATGTATGGAGTATGTCTCACATGTTTGGGGAGGATCCACTCATACAGCTCTCCTAAACAGGGTTGAGTCAAAAGCTTTTCGTCTCATCAACTCCTCTCCTCTGTCTGACTGTCTTCAATCTTTAAATCACCGCCGCAATGTTGCTTCTCTTGCTCTCTTCTACCGTTATTTTCATGCTCACTGCTGTTCTGAACTTGCTAACTGCATGCCTCCCCCTCTCCCGCGACCTCGCTGCACAAGATTTTCTACTCATTCTCATCCCTATTCTGTCCATCTTCCTGATGCAAGAGTTAATCAGTATCATTACTCTTTCATCCCTTTCACTGGTAAACTCTGGAACTCTCTTCCTGTTTCTATTTTTCCACTTTCCTATGACTTAAATCTTTTCAAAAGAAGAATAACAAGACACCTCCCGAACTAAATTGGCTCACCCCTCTTTTTTATTTTATTCTCTTACTGTCTTTTTAATAGGGACTGGTAACTAAGCGGGCTTTGTGTTACCCATTTTTGTTGTGCCCTTGCCAGTTCCTTGTGATGTAAAAAAAAAAAAAAAAAAAAAAAAAAAAAAAAAAAAAAAAAAAAAAAAAAAGTATAGGTGGTGTCAACAGAGGTGTAGCATTCGCTCCTCCCACAAGTTGGAGGCAGTGATGTCTACAAACGCTTGCTATTGGTCTTCTTGTGTCGTAGGGGGCGAAGGGCACACACTCAATTCTGACCTCTCCATCCTTATTACCTGACGCATCCCGGCTGCTTATTTCCGTTCTCTGGAATAGTATGTAGTTATGGAAGATCTCTAGCCAATCACCGTTGTCCAAGCTCATGACGTCACATAGGGATGGAGCTTAAGTAATCACTGGGTTATAATATGTGTTTTATGTAACATAATTGAATTAGTCTTGGTTAGGTTAGTTTAGCTTGAGTGATGTTAGGTTAGGTTAGTTTAAATTAAAGAGTTTAATTTGTCTAATCTTAAATATAACATACAGATACAGCCCAGCAATCACTTAAGTTCCACCCCCATCTGACGTCACGAGCCTCGATAACGATGATTAGCTACAAACATTCCCATACCACATATTATTCCAAAGAATGTAAATATGCGTCCCGGCTATAACAAGGCATCTATGTACACAGAGGACGGTGTCATTTATAATCCCTTAGACGAAACCTCTCTCTTTCTCCTATATATATCTCTCCTCTCTCTTTCTCCTATATATCTCTCCTCTCTCTCCTCTCGAGGTATGTCAGAGTCTCGCTGAGGATGTCGCGGGTCATTTGAACGTTAATGACCTCAGACCCGCCTACCGTGCCCTGAAGAAGCTCCGTTCCAAGTCTCCTTCTCGGGCGAGTGCTATTCGAACAGCAGATGGGCGCCTCGTGTCGGACATGGATGGGCAGATGGCTCGTTGGGCTGAGAACTTTGGGCTGTTATTCACGGTGGACCGTGAACTGGGCAGCTTCACACCACTGGGTTACAGGCAGTGGATGTCGATCCTCCCATTGACGAAACCGCACCCTCTCTTGACGAAGTCAGAGAGGCTATAGCAAAGTTGAGGGGTGGAAAGGCAGCTGGTGTTTGTAATATCAGTGCGGAGCTCCTCAAAGCTGGGGGTGAGGCCATGATCCGCGGGTTGCATGCTTTCTTGACTGCTGTGTGGCAATTAGGTACCGTTCCTCCTGACTGGAAAAGGGGACTGGTCGTCCCTATCTGGAAAGGGAAAGGGGACCGTCAGGACTGCAACAATTACCGCGGTATTACACTGCTCAGCGTACCAGGCAAGGTGCTTGCCCCTCTATTGCTGACACGGATCCGCAGTCATCTGCTGAAGCATCAGAGACCTCAGCAGTCTGGGTTCACGCCTGGTAAGTCAACAACGGACCGTATCCTAGCGCTTCGTGTCCTGGTGGAACGCCGACGTGAGTTTCGACAGGGGATGCTTGCAGCCTATGTTGATCTCAAGAAGGCGTTTGACTCAGTGCATCGTGAGTCACTCTGGGATCTTTGTGACTTCGCGGGATTCCTGCAAGGACTATTGGTTTGATAACTGGTCTGTATTCTGGGACTGCGAGTGCTGTGAAGTGTGGGGCAGGTGTATCCAGCTTCTTTCCTGTGAATACAGGAGTGAGGCAAGGGTGCGTCGTTGCCCCATCACTATTCAACACTTGTATGGACTGGGTATTGGACGAAGTTGTAGATCAAAGTGATTGTGGAGCATCCGTCGGCAACACCAAGATCACTGATCTTGTTTTTGCCGATGATGCAGTAATCTTTGCTGAATCGCTGGAGGTCCTAGTGATGGCTCTCGAGGTGCTGCACGAGGAGGCAAAGCCTTTGGGACTTGAGGTCTCCTGGCTCAAGACCAAGGTCCAGGTGTTTGGAGGCTTACTAGATGAAGCAGTACAGTCTGTTCATGCGTGCGGCGAGGACATTGAGATCTTGGAAAGTTTTACATACCTTGGTAGCGCAGTCCATAATGACAGCGGGTCACGTCAAGAAGTCTTACGGCGGATTGGCATAGCCCACGGTGTTATGGACTCGCTCAGTGGGAGTATTTGGTGTTGTCAGTACCTGTGCAGGAGGACAAAGATCCGGATCTTCAAGTCATTTGTGATCCTGATCTTACTCTATGGTTGTGAGACATGGACACTAAATAGTTACTTGAAGAGACGAATGGTAATAAAGAGCCTTTGGTAATAAGTGTCTTCGCAGAATCATGGGGTAACGCTGGGATGATTACGTGTCAAATCAGCGATTGCACCGTGAGACTGAATCGAGGCCTATTACCTGGTGGACTCACGCGTGGTGACCCCAGGGAGTGGCGTCGTAGGGTGGGTGAGGCGACGCGCCCCCCGGCGTATGCCTCCAATGATTGATGATTGATTGATCTCTCCTCTCTCTCTCTCTCTCTCTCTCTCTCTCTCTCTCTCTCTCTCTCTCTCTCTCTCTCTCTCTCTCTCTCTCTCTCTCTCTCTCTCTCTCTCTCTCTCTCTCTCTCTCTCTCTCTCTGCCCCCCCCTTCTGTCACACACACACACACACACACACTCGCGTTTATACTTTAATTATCACTTCCCAGAAAATATGTTTATTAGCTAGTTTATTTATTAGAGTATAATGGATGTATATCCACCCACCCCATCAATATGAAGGAAGGGCCTGCCTCGTTGTTAACTTAAACCACAAATCAACTATTCCCTTCATGAAGTCTTACGCTTATGAAAAGGGATGCGGAAATTAATAGGTGAAACGTCTAGATCATATCTATGATATGCATTTTCTCTCTTAGAGAGAGAGAGAGAGAGAGAGAGAGAGAGAGAGAGAGAGAGAGAGAGAGAGAGAGAGAGAGAGAGAGAGAGAGAGAGAGAGAGAGAGAAAGGAGATCCATAGGAGCAAATTTGCCGTGGACTTCGCCTTTTTACATCGAATTCCAATGCTTCGAGTCAACTAGTAGGCAATTATATTCCACATAAGTTATTATTCAATTTTGGTATTAACATTTTTGAATTTGCAATGCAATGGGCTTATGGTGCAAGGGTTATGTATACTACCACCATCAGATAGTTAATGCACTGACAAAGCTGGTCTGCATAAGGCTTCTAATCTAAAGCACACTACGCTGAGGGTTTCGCACTTAGACTTTTTTATTTTTTTAGTTATTTATTGGTTAACTTTTTTCCTTGGTGGAAAGGACTGGACATAGACCACTATATCTCTGGACTGCTTACGCGCCAATGTTTTGAAATCGCCAGGCTGCATAGGGGCCCTTCTGGTCCCATCTACATACACCGTCCTTGACTGTACCGAGAACGCATAAGTGTGGTTGGGGTGTAGCTAAGGTTTGATGGTGTGTGGGTGGTGGTGTGGTGGTGTGGTGGTGGGGTGTGGGGTCGGGTGGGTGTGGAGAGGTGTGGAGTGGTGGGGTGGGGTTTGTGGTAGTTGTGGTGGGGTGGTGGAGAGTGGAGGAATTAATGTGGATGGTTGTGGTGGGGGTTGGGTGGGTTTATGGGGGTGAGGATATGGGGTGTGTATAGTGTGTGTGGGGGAGATATTGGGGTGTGGTTATAATGTGGTGGGGGATATTGGGGTGTGGTTATAGTGTGGTGGGGGAGGGAGATATTGAGGTGGTGGTTTATGTTGTGAGTGGTGGAATATTGGGGTGTGGTTATAGTGTGGTGGGGGAAAGGAGGGGATAGAATATTGAAGAAAGATAGAGGTGGTGGTTATGGTTGTGGTAGTGGTGGGAAATATTGGCGCTGTGTTAATGTGTGGTAGGGGGTAGAGGAGGGATGGATTTGTTGGAGGTAGGAGTTGTGGTTATGGTGTGGTTGTGGTAGGTGGCAGGGGATAGAAGTGGTGTGAGTGTGTGTAAGTGGGAGTTGTAATGGGTTGTGGTGGAGTGTGGTTGTGCATATGGTAGGGAGTGATAGTTAAGGTGGCAGGTGTTGTGAGTGGGTTGTGAGGTGTTTAAAGTTGGAGTTGTTATGGGTTGTGTGGAGTTTGTTTGCATGTGATAGCGAGTGTTAGTTAGGGTGGTAGGTGTTGTGAGTGGGTTATGAGGGGTTGTTAGAGAGTTATAAGATATTACTAATAACTATGAGATGTTGTTAGTGGGTTGTGAGGGTGTCGTGAGTGGGTTATGAGGTGTTGTTAGAGTTATAAGATATTATTAATAATTATGAGGTGTTGTGAGTGGGTTGTGAGGGTGTTTTGAGTGGGTTATGAGGTGTTGTTAGAGAGTTATAAGATATTACTAATAACTATGAGGTGTTGTTAGTGGGTTGTGAGGGTGTTGTGAGTGGACAATGAGGTGTTGTTAGAGAGTTATAAGACATTATTAATAATTATGAGGTGTTTAGTGGGTTGTGAGTGGGTTATGAGTTGTTGTGAGGGGTTTTGAGTGGGTTATAGATTTGATGAGTGGTTATGATGTGTTGTGAGTGGGTTATGAGTAGTTATGATTTGTTGTGAGTGGGTTAGGATGTGTTGTGAGTGGGTTATGAGTAGTTATGATATGTTGTGAGTGGGTTATGAGTAGTTATGATTTGTTGTGAGTGGGTTATGAGGTGTTGTGGGTGGGTTAAGAGGTGTTATGAGTTATAAATGAGTAGGTTATGAGGTGTTGTGACTTGTGAGTGGGTTGAGAGGTGGGTGAAATCCGAGACGCATCATTAACTTTACCTCATATGCTTTTAATCACCACACACACACACACACACACACACACACACACACACACACACACACACACACACACACACACACACACACACACACACACGTAACATTCATCACCACTGTTACATAACCTAAAATTACGTGCCAGTTTCGCGTAGCCACGAAATTCAACCTCGGCCACTAACCCCCCCATAAACCCCCTTCCTCCCACAACCCCCTCCTCCCACAACCCCCCCCCCCCCACAACCACTTCCTCCACCTCGCCGTAACCTCATTTCACACCATTTCAACCCCCTACACTTATCTCAACTAACCTCAACATCTCCATAACAGCCTCTTCTTTACTTCCGATATACTCCTATCATCTCCACTCATCTCCTATAGTTTCTTCTTTCACTCCTATGTAAACTACGTCACTATCAGCGACTTTCTATTAGGAACTGAAAACCTACGAAAATTCGCTTCGATATCCTTCCTGGTTACGGAGTGAACAGTGAAGTTGAAAACAGACCCTCCGACTTAAGGGCCCTTGTGCAACAGGCCGATATTCCGTGCGCAGTCCAGATTTACAGTGCTCTATGAACTTTATTATTTTCCCATTGTGTTCAATTCATTATTTTTTCCCTGGCTTATTTTTTATTAGGGGGAGAGGTGGCTCTTCCTGGGTCGTCTTGCCTATTCTTTGATACATAAATTATTCGGGGAATGTTAGTTGTAAGCCGCGTCACATTATTTTAATTGACTTTTTTTTTTTTTTTTACATCACAAGGAACTGGCCAAGGGCACAACACAAATGGGTAACGCAAAGCCCGCTTAGTTGCCAGTCCCTATAAAGAAGACAGTAAGAGAATAAAATAAAAACAGAGGAGTAGGCCAATTTAGTTCGGGAGGTGTCTTGTTACTCTTCTTTTGAAAAGATTTAAGTCATAGGAAAGTGGAAAAATAGAAACAGGAAGAGAGTTCCAGAGTTTACCAGTGAAAGGGATGAAAGAGTAAAGATACTGATTAACTCTTGCATTAGGAAGATGGACAGAATAGGGATGAGAATGAGTAGAAAGTCTTGTGCAGCGAGGCCGCGGGAGTGGGGGAGGCATGCAGTTAGCAAGTTAAGAAGAGCAGTGAGCATGAAAATAACGGTAGAAGAGAGCAAGAGAAGCAACATTGCGGCGGTGATTTAAGGATTGAAGACAGTCAGTTAGAGGAGAGTAGTTGATGAGACGAAAAGCTTTTGACTCAACCCTGTTTAGGAGAGCTGTATGAGTGGATCCTCCCCAAACATGTGAGACATACTCCATACATGGGCGGATAAGGCCCCTGTAGAGAGCAAGCAATTGGGAGGGAGAAAAAAAAGGACGCAGACGCAACAGCACACCTAACTTCTTAGAAGCTGTTTTAGCAAGAGATGAGATGTGAGATTTCCAGTTCAGATTTTTAGTAAAGGATAGTCCTAGAATGTTCATTGTAGAAGAAGGAGACAGTTGAGTGTCATTGAAGAAGAGGGGATAGTTATCTGGTAGGTTTTGTCGAGTAGATAGGCGAAGAAATTGGGTTTTTGAGGCATTGAACAAAACAAGGTTTGCTTTGCCCCAATCAGAAATTATAGAAAGATCAGAAGTTAGGCGCTCGGTGGCATCGCTCCGTGAATCACTTAGTTCCTGTTGAGTTGGACGTCTAATAAACGACGTTGAAAAATGCAGGGTAGAATCATCAGCATAGGAGTGGATAGGGCTTTGAGTTAGACTTAGAAGATCATTAATAAATAATAGAAAGAGAGTGGGTGATAGGACAGAACCCTGGGGAACACCACTATTGATAGATTTAGGAGAAGAACAATGTCCGTCTACAGTAGCTGCAATAGAATGGTTTGAAAGGAAACTTTAAATGAAGATACAGAGAGAAGGATACAAACCGAATGAGGGTAGTTTGGAAATTAATTATTTGTGCCAAACTCTATCAAAAGCTTATGTCAAGGGCAACAGCAAAAATTTCACCGAAACCCCTAAAGGAGGATGACCAAGATTCAGTTAGGAAAGCTAGAAGATCGCCAGTAGATCGACTTTTACGGAAACCGTACTGACGATCAGATAGAAGATTGTGAGCAGATAGATACTTAAGAATCTTCTTATTAAGTATAGATTCAAAAACTTTTGAAAGGCAGGAAGTCAAAGACTTACATTTACAACACAGATATGGCCTTGAAATGCTTATCGTTCCAGGCAGTACCTTTTTTATTTCATTTTTCCCTCGCACCAACCTTTCTTTCTTTATTATTTCTTTCATTTACATTCACACTTTTTTCATGCGTCACTGTGGTTTCAAGTTTTCATATCTCTCGGAAAATGACGATCATTTCAGTTTTTTTCACCTACAAAAAATCTTATTCGTCCTTAGGAAATCACATATTTTGGGTGAATTTGCAAGTTATACGGTGATTTTTCTTACATGCCGTGAATATGGTCTAGTTTCATGGAAATTTTCCAATAATCATTTCAGAGAAAAAAATGGCACGTAGTATGTCAATAAAACTGAGCATAGTTTTCCTTCCATTTCTTGTGCAATTTATGTTTTAATTTTCACTGCACATTGCTTGTCTGTGCCGGTCCGTCTCTACCAACCTGCCTGCCTGCATGTTCACACAATTCTCTCTCTCTCTCTCTCTCTCTCTCTCTCTCTCTCTCTCTCTCTCTCTCTCTCTCTCTCTCTCTCTCTCTCTCTCTCTCTCTCTCTCTCTCTCTCTCTCTCTCTCCTCTCTCTCTCTCTCTCCTCTCTCTCTCTCCTCTCTCTCTCTCTCTCTCTCTCTCTCTCTCTCTCTCTTCTCTCTCTCTCTCTCTCTCTCTCTCTCTCTCTCTCTCTCTCTCTCTCTCTCTCTCTCTCTCTCTCCAAACTCTCTACTCTCTCACACACACACACACACACACACACACACACACACACACAACACACACACACCACACACACACACACACACACACACCACACACACACACACACACACACACACACACACACACACTCAATATATGCAATGCTACGAGTCTAACAGGGCACGAATGGATGTAAATGCTCTTGCATATACGCCACCAGGATGCCAGCCTTTGACACACACTTACACGCACACGCAGACACACACACACATACACGCACACACGCACACACGCACACACACACACACACACACACACACACACACACACACACACACACACACACACACACACACACACACATCCCATCCCGGGTTCGATCCCCGGGCGGAGCGGAAACAAATGGGTTGTTTCCTTAAAACCTGAGCCCCTGTCCACCCAGCAGTGAATGGGTACCGGGTGTTAGCCGGGGTTTGTGACCTGCTCTCCGGGGTGCTGGCTTCGGCCAACACAAAGCACTAAGGATGAATGATATAAAAATGTTGATATGGAGACGGGGCCATACGAGCATTGCTCTGGCCCTGTAAAATACAACAAATAAAAATAGATGAATACATAGTCGGGATATTTCTCGACTTATCAAAGGCCTTTGACTCTTTAACCATCGTATATTGCGGGATAAACTTGAACATAATGGCATTAGAGGTGTACCATTGCAACTTTTTGAAAGCTATTTAAGCAATAGGTCACAGTCAGTGTATTGTAATGGTAATTCTTCTTCTTCAAAAACTATAACCACAGGAGTACCACAAGGATCTATTCTAGGACCATTACTTTTTCTTGTTTACATAAATGATATTGCAAATGCTAGTTCCAAGTTCAAATATACTATATATGCTGATGATACCAACTTGCTATTAGCGGATAAGGATATACTAAATTTACACAGAAGTTTAACTATAGAACTAGAATTAATTAATTAATGGATAAAAACTAACAAATTAAAACTTAATACTTCCAAAACTAACTATATCCTTTCAAAATCGTTCCTTAAACAATCATCTCCCTCCACTGTTCTTAGAGGGTGAAATTATTAAAAGTGTAACTCATACAAAATTCCTTGGGGTCCATATAGATGAAAATTTTAATTGGAGCTTGCAGATAAATGATGTATATTCCAAACTATCCCGAATGTGTGGAATATTATATAAGGTACGTAATCACCTCACAATCGAAGCCATGATCAGTATATACTACACGTTGTGTTACCCTCACCTTATATATTGTGTGTCAGTATGGGCATGTACTTGGCCCTCCTTCATTACCAAATTAAAAATAGCACAAAACAAAATTTTGAGATGTATATTTCATTTAGGTAAATTTGATTCTACAGCCAATATATTTTCAGAACACAAGCTTCTAAATTTTTACTCTATCCATAAATGCGTTCTTCTACTATACATTTTTAAAAGTATTACAAACAGAAAGGGAACTTCCATTTTTAACTTACAAGAAACCATTCACAGCACTAGAAATAATAATGTTAATTTAGTTTGTCCGCCATATCGAACAACTCTCTTCAGGAACAGCATCTTTTATTTTGGTCCTCAATTATGGAATACTTTACCAACTGACTTGAAAACTGTGTAATTCGGGAAGTATTCCTCAATTTAAATAAAAAATAAAAAAGCATCTATTCACGCAACACAATTTGTAGAAATACCACTCAATAAATAATGTAGATAGTGTCAAAGTTCATGAATCTGTTTTTCTCTCTCTTGTATACTGATGTATACTATAATGTATATTTGATGCTCCTCAGCTAAATTGTATTTTTTTTTAATAGAAATATATCTGTCAAGGAGCCTTGGCTCGACAGATTCATTCCAATATTTATTTAAATTGTTATGTATATATGTATATAATGTCTATGGAAATAAAACTTACTTACTTACACACACACACACAGGCGGGTGTTTACATGTCATTAAGAGTCAAAACCACTACACCTTCCAGCAAACTTTAACAACCTGGTTTCCATCTCGTCTGCTTCCTCCTCCTCCTCCTCCACCTCCTTTTCCTCCTCTTTCTCCTCATCTTCATCCTCCTTCTCCTCTACCTCCTTTACCTCTTCTTCCTCCTCATCTTCTTCCTCGTCGCTCCTCGTTTATTTCCTTACATGCCTCGTAACATGTTTTTTCCTTCTTAGGCAATACGTCTTTGGTATTGATGCATATGTATATTTACTTAACATGTCAGCTTAGTTGTTCTTACGCCATATTTTGCTATTGCTCCTATTCCTCATGTGGTTTTCCGTACATTTCATTCTTCTATCTTATGTATTATCCTTGTTATTTCATAGTCTCAGGATTATTTTTCTTTAGGGATTCATTTCCTTAGATCGTATTATGAACATTACTATCTTTTGTTTTTTTATCTAGCTATATATCTAATTATTCTTGAGTCTAGTGGTTCTATACTGCGTGAATTATTGCTGTGAGATATTGTCTTTTTCGAGCACTAACACAAACATAAAAGAGGTTCATTTTTCAGTTTCAGTAGTGTAGGACGCTCTCTTTTCCTTCTACTAATTAATATGTTCGTTATCTTTTGTTTGGAATTTATTTTATTATATCGATCATTTTGCCTTTTCTCCCTCCTGTCCTGACTGTCCTTAGTCCCTGCCGGCACTCTTAACAAGTGTGCTCGAATTTTGCATCATCACAGAGAGAGAGAGAGAGAGAGAGAGAGAGAGAGAGAGAGAGAAAAGGGGAGAGAGAGAGAGAGAGAGAGAGAGAGAGAGAGAGAGAGAAGAGAGAGAGAGAAGAGGAGAGGAGAAGAGAGAGAGAGAGAGAGAGAGAGGTACACGACTCTTACGTTAAGGGACGAAAGGATGTTGATGAAAGTGAGTAGGAGATGAAGTAAAGGAGGAAGAGGGAAGCAAAGGTGAATATTGTGATGGAGGAGGATAGCAAGTGAGCAGTGTTGGAATGGAAGGGAAGAGCGGGAGGACGGAAGGAGGAAAAGCAAGAAAGATGGAGTGCTGAGCCAGGAAAGCGAGGATTGAGTGTCTTTGATAGAGGTTGAGGATTGGTTATTTATGCTCTCTCTCTCTCTCTCTCTCTCTCTCTCTCTCTCTCTCTCTCTCTCTCTCTCTCTCTCTCTGTCTTTTGCTCTCGCTCTATCTCTTTTTTTTCTCGATTATCTCACAGCAACACCGTGCCTCTGCATATGAACTGGCAGTAAAGAAGAACTATATTGATATGAATCTTAAGACCTTTATTGAATATATGTTATCTATATGTAAAGCGTTGCCTATTGCCCTCTTGGAAATCCCCTGGCAGTCGAGAATTCGAAACTCGTGACGAAAATTATTCTGAATTAGATGGAGAGAGAGAGAGAGAGAGAGAGAGAGAGAGAGAGAGAGAGAGAGAGAGAGAGAGAGAGAGAGAGAGAGAGAGAGAGAGAGAGAGAGAGAGAGAGAGAGAGAGAGAGAGAGAGAGAGAGAGAGAGAGAGAGAGAGAGAGAGAGATTCTGCATATAATGAGAACCATCCACTACTTAGTCTGTTGCTCGTTAGTAGGGACAATAGGCATGTGTGGTTAGCCTTGACGTCTTCTCTTCCTCTTTCCATTATCCCTGACGCCTATTGTCTGCTTCTGCCCTACCACCAACACTGCAGGAATCTCCACGGTTGTTCCCATATTCATTCCCGCACGACGACCCTCCCCCTCCCCCCCCATTGTCTCTAGGAACATTTTGCCTAGTCGTATGTTGATGGTTTTAATGATGCAACTTTTTTTCTCGGGTTTACATAATTTTTTTTTTTTTGATTTTTCAAGTATTTTATCATCTTATAAGTGTATTTATTAATCTTTCCCCTTGTTTCTATCTTTGGGTATATTTCTAAATATTATGTTTACCCATCTGACTTTTCTAGCATATAAATAGTTTTCCTTATATTTATATATTTTTTGTTATTTTTAGCTATGCTTTCTATTGAAAATACATATAACAAGAAGCATAAACCTGTTTGCACACACACACACACACACACACACACACACCCACCCACCCACCCACCCACCCACCCACCCACCCACCCACCCACCCACGCACGCACGCACGCACGCACGCACGCACGCACGCACGGGGAACTCCGTAGTGTAAGGGCTAGCACACTCGGCTCACAACCGAGAAGTCCCGGGTTCGATCCCCGGGCGGAGCGAAGACAGACGGGCGATCTTTCTTAAATCCTGAGCCCCTGTCCACCCAGCAGTGAATGGGTACCGGGTGCTAGCCAGGGGTTTGTGACTCGCCTCCCGGGGTGGTGGCTTCGGCCAACACTAAGCACTAAGGATGAATGATAAAATATGTTGATATGGAGACGGGGCCATACGAGCGTCGCTCTGGCCCTGTAAAATACAACTAGATGAATACAACTAGATGAATAAACGCACACACACACACACACAACACACACACACACACACACACACACACACACACACACACAACACACACACACACACACACACGAACGCCCACCCACGCACGCCCACCCACCCACCCACCCCCACACACACACACACACACACACACACACCACCACACACACACACACACACACACACACACACACACACACACACACACACAAGTGTGTGTGTGGCGATCGTGAGTCCGACTCGCGTGGACAAGACCATGGGTGAATGACACATACCTGTACTACACACACATACAAACGAGAAACACCAAAGCTAGACACCTGCCTTTGAGCAAACACCACTAAAACAGGCTGACAAATTCTCTTTGTTTCAGTTCTTTCCCTTCCTTTCCACGTCTCTTGTCCTGCCGTGCCTGCTAGCCTCGGCCAATTATAACCCTCATGGGACACAGAGGATGGGGGTGTGTGCCTCAGTGAGCGCCATTGTGCACCGCTGAATGCCCTGCCCACAGCCCCTCACCTCCCTTGCACTGACTACAAAACTTTCTCGGTTACACGTCTACTTTGTTACTCTTTGATGAGGGTGAGGATGAAAGATCTCAGTTTGGCTTCTTTACCTGGTGCGTTGGTGATGTAAGTTTTGCTTTGCTGATAATGTTTGCTGCCTTTTTTTCGTTGAGTTTTGTGCATGTAGCAGGATTTACGATGTGTGTTTAAAGCCCCGTACACACTGCCACTCACCATCGTCGGCGTTTCCCGTCGATAGAGTGTTCGTCAATCAAAAATGTCAGTGTGGACATGATACCGACGAGCAAAATGTAAGTAACTCTAGCAACGGCATTACTCGTCGGCAAGCACCGACGGTGATGAGTGCTAGTGTGTACGGGGCTCAACTCTCTCTCTCTCTCTCTCTCTCGCTCTCGCTCTCGCTCTCGCTCTCGCTCTCGCTCTCTCGCTCTCTTTCTTTCTCTCTCTATGTGTGTGTGTCTCACTCTCTGCTTTACTTATTTGCTACGGCATCCCACTCCTGCTAGTCACCTTCCCGTCTTGCATTTTTACT